>JAWQRO010000095.1:0-58902 GCA_033557835.1 Helochares maculicollis | reverse complement strand
TATATATAAAATATATAAATAATATATAATTTTGTTTATAAAGAACAGATATTTCATTAAGCATTAGTTGATAAACTTGTGGATTTTAGCAGTAATTCGATTAATGAAGCAGAAACATAATAGCAAATATACTATTTTCGAAATTCATAGTTGGTCATAAAACTTAAAAATATAATCCACTGTATACAATGCTTGATTATCTAGAAGTTCTTCATTAGGCACTTCAGAATTGAAGCTTAAATTTATATACCTGACTGCTCGTTATTTTCAAAGGATGTTAAAAAAAATTGTGAAGAGGTCAGTAAATATAAAAAGCTAATTGGCTATTTAAAAGTAAAAAGGCTCACTTTATCTCTTGTAATTGAGGAAATTCTGCATTTCTATGAACCACTTTGTTCATATTTCTGGAGTTTAGAGAATTGCTCTACCCTGCTGATAGTATTTTTATGAATTGTCTGGCATCTTTTATTCACAAAACTACTCAAAAAATTGAGTCTGATGATATTTCAGCTGCAGAAGTTAGCAATATTTTAAATGATTTTATTTTGATATGTAAAGTGAGATATGATGATGGGAATTTATAAGGAAACCATTAAACATTTCTGTTATTACAATTTTTTGTTTGTTGAATAACGAAAGGTAAATTTATTTTCAATCGACCAACAATTGACGAAATCGGTAGCTGAAAACAGTGTGGACGCACGGTGGCCAAAAATGTTTTCTTAATTTAAACAAGAGCATATTCTCCACTGTAATCTAAAATTAATGGTTGCTAATGCCCTATGTTGCCCTGGTACTAGTTTTACTGTGGAGAAGAAGAATTGCTAATGATTAATGAAGCAATGAAAAATTGCAATTATAACTAAAAACCCTTTCCTATAACATTATCTAATGATATCTACTTCAAATTATAGCTTGTCATTATATCTAAAATTTATAAATGAAAATAATTGCGATTTACATACATTTAAAAAATTGAGGTTATGAGGCTATTCGTGCTGTAAATATAAATATACTACCTGATTGGCTTGAAATTTAGGGAAACATTATTTCATGCACCAATAAATTTCTTTTCTACAGAATTTTTCGTATTTCCACTACAATTCTTAAGTTGGCAGTAGTTTCAGTTTTGACGCGCAACAAAGATCAAATTCATTGATTTAATTGTTATTAATTATTGGAAAATTTTCCTTTTGCATTAATAATAAGATAAAATGTAAGTTTATAATTGCTTATACTGTTTCTATTCTATGTAATATTCTCAATTTACAAGGGAATCATCGATGACTCAAATGGCCTATGATACAAGTATAAACAGCTCCTTTGAAGGGAATGCAGAATTCTTGAAACAAAATGCAATATTTTTTAAAAGCACGGAAATTAAAAATTTGGAGGTAAATGACATTCTTACAAAATTTTTAATTGTGATTTGGAGGTAAATGAACTTTATATTCTTATAAAATGTTTAACTATGGTGTACTATGCCTCGAAAGAATTAATTGTAACATATTCAATCACAAATTGTATAAAAAAGCTGAAGATATTTACACATATTGTGACTTACAGTTTAAGGCATAACAAATCAAAAGAAACCTAGGCAGGCCTATAATAAATATTCATCCGCTTAATTGTAATATTAATTATACAGTATTTAAATATTCGATTGCTACATGTTTCACTACTTACGTTAGTAAAATATCTGCCTTTGTCAGACAACTAAGGACAAAAATACAAATTATGTATGAATTGCTTCTATCAATCAATTATAATGGAAATACATGTTATAATGTTTATTAGTTAAGTTGTGAGGGACTATTAATATATTGTGTGCTAAAATGTCATAAGCTATCCATCTGTAGATCCAAACAATGGAAGCAATGCAAAATTTAGAAGTCAAATTGAAAAACATGAAAGCCTCTATAAAGGAGCAGCAAGAAGAGACAGTTAGGTTGGAGGAACAAGCAATAAATCTAGAGCAGCAAATTGAAAAAACAGAATTTTTAAATCGAGAAACTGCAACCAAAATTCCGCCCATATACCAAGACTGCATAGGTATCAGCAAGATATTTTCCGGCATCCACAATATATTGAAGGAATGCAAAAAAGAAGTAGAAATTATCGAAATAGTTTCCTCGGCCAATAAAACAGAAATTGAAGAAGATACTTTCGAAGGAGAAAGAGTTACAAATCAATTGAATGACTTAGCAAAAAAACTGAACGATCATTTATCAGACATAATATCAAAAAACGAAAAGAAAATAAATGACTTGATAGTAAATCAAAATGAGCTGAAGGATAAACACAAAACATTCAATAAAGAATATGTAAATTTACGAAAAGAATTGGAACAATTTGAAAATGAGGAAAAATGTATTGCAGGCAAATTGCAGCAAATGCAAGAGCAAAATTTGAATATAGCAAAAGAATATGAACAGAAGAAAAACCAAATAGAACAAATTGAAAACGAAACATCTGACATAACCAAATCGATGAACAATGAAATTGCAATAACGCACGAGAAACTGGAATTGAAAATGGCAGAATTGCAAGAGTCTAAGGTCGAAAAAGAGAACATGAATAAAAATTTAATTGAATTGCAGAAGCAACATGATCAGTTAGTGGTTGATTTAGATGTCCTTTCGGCACAAAATCAAGAATATCACAATAAATTAAATGATTTTAGTGTCAAAATAGATGAGGCAAAATGTGCCGCTACCAAAGTGTCAGAAGAACTGCTGTTCAAGGCGAGCAGAATAGAAAAAGTAATACAAGAAAAAACAAGTCTTATAAATGAGGAATTGATCGAAGTCGGTAATTTAGAAGACAATATTATGAAAACACAAGAAACAGTCAGTAAAGTGAAAAATGAAGGGCAGACTATTAATGAGGCTATTGAAACAATAAAAGAGGCGAACCTTGCTTTACTGGAAAAGCAAAAAGCAATTATTAAAGGAGTAGATGAAACATCCAAAACAAACGAGAAGTTAAAAATGGAAATAGCATCAATAAATGGAAAAATATGGATGGTCGAATTTCAAAGCAAATCTTTCCATGAAAGCATACAAGCAGAGCTACAATCTATTGTTCATGAAGCGGATCAAAAGAGCCAAGATACAGACAAGCAAATCAAATTGCATTATGAAACTTTAAATAAATGGAAGGCTAAATTCGAAGAAGAGAGAAGGATTTACGAAAAAGAGCAACTGGAAACAATTTCCGATTTGGAAAATCAAATAAGTAACTTTGAGTCAGAAAAATCGAAACTGATTTTATCCAATACTAATTACCTCTCACAACACAACAATTTGGTGCTGCAAAGTGACTTATTGAGTAAACAAATAAAATCTTTGTCGATCGCTCGAAAAGAAGAGCATCAGAAAAATGTATCGAAAAGTTTGCCTCCTCCGCCTCCTAAAAAGAGGGATTATGATGATTTTAGTGACAGCAGCGTAGAAGGCGTACCTTATTCGGCCAAACAAATCGTAATGATGAGAAAATCTGCTGAACGAAGAACAATGGTATGACTAAATTATTTTTAAATAGATGTTTTAAAATGTATATATTAATATTATTTGCAGCAAAAAATGAAAAAACATAAGTCTGAACAACATTGAGAAGGAAACTAACATTTGATGGTTAAGTTTTGTTTATTTTCGTGTTATAATTAAAGTTGTTATTATGTAGTTTAATTTCTGAAAATATTGTCACTTTAATAAAGCTTTGTTAAACTTGCACTAAGTTTGCATTATAAACACTGAATGTTTTAAAGGGATTTCAGCAGTCACACAAAAGTTGTGTACCCATGTACCATGGGTAGTTTTATTGGTTGTGCGAGGCAGCCTTTGGATCATTTCAAGGCTAATTACAAAAGGGAATGTGCAGGTTTGCAACAGTTTTATGCACTTCAAATTTGGCTTGGTTTGTGTTCATGGTCTACATGTTTCACTTAAAAAAGTTATTATTTCGTAAGTTCTTCACGGCTTTTCATTGTGTTTGGATTCAAATATGGAATTGAATTAGTGAACCATTAAATTATTGCAGTCAAGGAATGCTATTATGCAAGGAAAATTAAAATTATTATCTTCATCTACAAAAATGTATTTTGATTATTTACAAATAGCAAAATAATGTTTATATACAAAATCACTAATATCTAAAATTTTACAAACAAGTTTTTCAGAATTAGATACACTCTTTGTTCTTCATAATTCACTTTATTTAATAGCTAAAAAGCACTTATACAGTACGAACATTTGTAATGCAGTTAAACAGGCAGGATATTTTCATTGTTGGGATATATTTTGCTCAGAGGTTACTATGTAGATGAATCATATCAAAGCAAAGCTGGAAGAGCAAGACAAGTTATACTCGCAAATATCTGTTATGATTCATCCAAATAAAATATACCTCTTCTTAAATTTAAATTGGCATATCATTACTACAAAAATTGATAATTTTTATAAGTATACAAATCAAAATGAAAATAAACAGTTTTGTAGCTGGTGTAAAAATGACAAACTGAGAGAACACAAGAGATTGGAATGAAATTATACGTATTTGGAGTAAAAATACTGGAGTTGATATAGGCATTAAATAAAATTGATACTTCAACAGATAAAAAATGTAATATTCTAAATTTAAAATAAGTGTTTTATTCTTAAGCACTGACTATGTTATAATTCATTTCAAATTATATTTAAAGTTGTAAGTGTTAAATTGGAAAATTTGGAATGCTTAAAAATGTCGCTATATTACTTTTACAATTCACATATCATTCAAGATTAAAATTAATTATACTAAGGAACAAGTATACATTTGTAATCACATTTCGCCATATATAAATTAATTTTAAAATACAAATAATTTTCATACATCCGAATTAACTTCTTTTTGTTCAGGTAGAATTGTTTGTAAGGCTAATTGAAAATTAAAATCCGAGGCGAACTCATATCACTTTAAACAAATTATTTGTTCCCTAGTAATATTTAGATTACTTTTTGGTAACTATAAACGTGTTTGCTTGTGAGTTCAAAATTTTATATTTTATGTGGCACCTCAAAAATATATCAATAAGTAAAGTCTAGTATAGTTTGCTTCCACAGGTTTATATTCTTTGAATTATTGACCTGATCCTTTAGGTTTTTAATTCAATTTAAACTTCTTCAAAGCTAAAGTTCCATTAAAAAGACAAACTGTTTAGCCCAAAGCATGGTTTACATTGAAATGTTGAGTTTGACCATCTCTACTGATAATATATTTTAGGGCAGGAGCAACATAAGTAACATATTTATATTTTAATTAAATACAAAAATTACTGACATTTATCACAAATAAGTCCTTTCTGTTGTCAAATTACAAATAATACTGAACTCCAGCATATTAAAGTATTAATTATATTTATTCAGAGATGTTAGAATATATACTAAATATTTCGTTTATAAGACTGATTCCATAATATAGTTTACATTTTTCGTTAAAAAGCACTAGGGCTCATATAACTAGCATCATTTGAATGCTCCTCTAATGCTTTTTTAGTTCAATTAAAATTGTGAACCTAGCATCACGCCAGATAATGCCGTAAATATTTATAAAATACATTTAATAATTAGAAATAAACACCACATTTAAGACATTGTAATTTATGTTTAGATATTAAAGCAAAAAAATTAAAATGTCTCTTATTATTAGAAAGTTCTTAAAGTCAATAAGTACTTTACATTTAAGGTATGAATTCTGGTATTATTTAAACATTTCTCAGTGTCTTTTCTTATGTCTTATTTAGATAATGCTTTCAAACTACAGCTGAAAAAGGCATAATAAAAAACACTACTTTGAAAATTTTAACATCTTATAAACAGTTTCTTTTTCTAACAAGCATTGTCAACTTTTATTCACTATTTAAATAGTCAAGGCACCACGCACAACTATTTAAAAATATACCTGTTAATATTCATATGACACAGTTTAATTTAAATCAAATGTCAATTTAAAAAATGTACAAATTTTGTATTTGTCGGAAAAAAATTTTAATCCGATATTCTTGTAAAGACTTGTACTATTATAATTCCCATCTAAGAGAAATACGATGTTTAATCAAATACCTTACTGCGCTATATAGATTCATATTAATTAAGTTGAAAACTACAGAGCTACATTTCACATTTTTATTTTCAGAATGGGTTATATGCATCTTTATAACTTTTATGTATAAAAAATGTATGCTAATGTTTCTGTTGAAATTTATTTAAAATGATGGTATTATTGACATGTAGAGACTTTTATGGCTTGAAACACAAAAAAGAACTCTGAACCGAACTCTGTGGCATGAATAGAAATTTTGATATAAGCTCACCAACCGGTTAAACACTCTCTCTATACATATCCATACCATGACAAAGCCTTGCTGCCAGAATACCTTAGTTATAACATGTATTATATAAGCTGTATGTTATAGAAACTAACATTTTATTGAATTTTTTTTATCGACTTAGAATCAAAATTATTAATATTTTAGGCATATAACAATATGTAAGTATTTACTATGTGCAGAACTATACTTTCCTGGTAAGTTTCCTGAAATTGATTTATCATGCATACATCCCATTCGAAGATAATATGTTAGGGTACCAAAACTCAAGGCATTTATAAGTTAAGCCTTTTTAAAATCATTACTCTCGCAACAAAAATCTAAAGTTAAAGGCACAATAATATTTTTGGACATGAAAATATAATAAAAATAGAAAAAAGTAAGCAATGAATAAAAAATAATTCTCAAAATAATGCCAAAATAATTTAAAACGATATTAAAAAGTTGCTAAAATGCTCACAACCTTTGTCTAGCCTTAATATTAAATATAGTTGAAACTATCTAATTCTTACCTTATATTCTAGTATATATCACTAATTGCAATTGTAAAAAATATTTTGTTTTTTTTACAATATCATTAAGGAATTTTACAGATTGTTCAATTAGAGAGCACAATTCAATATAAAAAACTAGTAAATGTCTTCAATAAACGTATATCATCAACCTAAATAATATTGTTAATAAATTAGAAAATATTCAGGAATAGTTGATATTTTTACCAATGAGATCAAGTTGTTACAGTTAAATGCGGATTACTTGAGGTTGGAATTTTAAATTGGAATTATTTGGTATTAATCAACATAATTTAGGTTGAAAAATATTGTCTTAATTGCTCAAAAAATAATTAAATTAAAATACAATTGATATTGGACTAAAATCTCTAATAATAATTATGAAAAAAATTTTTTCATGCAGTTCATAAGCCATTTGAACTGATAGAAATGTAAATATAACTGCAGTCTGTTGAGCAAAAAGAATTTAGCAAAACAACTGTTTTTACTTTGAGTTGATCGATATGAAATCAGATATTTTGTTACAAGAATCATACAAAATTAATTACAATTTGATCGGTATGTACGATGGTAACTTGAGAAGTACATCTTATAATAAATTTAAAAACGTAAGTAAATTTTAATTGATAAACTTCGCATGTTCGCAACTAGATAACTAAACAAAAACAAATGCGTCTATGTCTACAAACTAGTTGTTACTGGGATTTATTTCCATAAAAACAGATTTGTTTTAGTAAATGATAGCAGAAATTTCTTGGTCATGAGTCACTCCATAAATATTTAACAAAACGAATGTTTCTTTTAAATTATTTAAATTTTAAATTATCGTTAATGATAAGAAGAAGTATTACAAAATTCATTTCTTTACTACTTCTATTGCACTTATTTAATTCGCCCAATCTTTCCGATAGGTTCCTGCAGTATAACACATTGGCTACGATGCCTAATCGAATCCTTTTTAAACAGGAATGTTAGTTCATTGTCCAGCGATATATTCTTCTAAGTGTAAAAGTGTACAATTTTATGTATATTAGCAAATAAAAGGGAAATGGGATGCAAAAATAACAGCGACATTGAACATGAAAATGATTTGTAATAAATTTGGAAAATAGCAGAAAATGGAAATGGTGCAAAGATGAGAAATTTGTAAATGAATGACCTCCTGAAAATGAAACAAAGAACAAATTCTGGGACAGAACGAGATACATTCAGCAAGCTAAAATGTCATCTTAATGGGCGTGTAGCTACAACCTGACGCATTGGTCTTTGTGGAAAAATAAAGAACAATGAGCAAAATAAAACTGATTTTGATATTACAAACGATATGCAAATAGATATTATTTTTTAAATATAAGACAATCCGCCAATATGCAAGAATATGGATTCCAGAAATGAAATGATTGGCCATTGATTTAGATTTGGTCAAGCCAAATATTTGAAAGAAAACTAGACATGTATATTAAGTGACATTCTGAAGGAGTCTCGTCATTTAATTCAAAAGATAAAAGAACTCAATTTAATAATGCAAGTTTGGTATGGGTAATTGACCTTTTGGGTAACCTATTTTGCTTTAAATAACAAGTCTTAGGAGAATCAATATCAAATGAAAGACCATTAAAGGTTATAATGTTCTGTATGGGATTGAAGAATGTGGATCGTCTCGCAAAATAGACGGAAAGTCATGAAATTTTAATTAATTTCCCACCACATACCCTGAAAATGAAATCACCTGCAAGAAGTGACCATGGTCATCTTACGGAATTGAATGAGCTTGATTTACTTCTTGAAGTGAAATTTGAAAAAACATCCGAAAATGAAATTAATGAATATGAAATGATTATGAGAGCAAATTAGGGGGAAAATAGATACCATTAAAGTATTTAGGAAAGAGATACAAAAAAGTTAGAATACGAAAAAAGAATGGAGGTATGGTGAGTGACAAAGTGAAAAACAAATAGGACTATTACACAGTGGAATACTTGCTATGTATCGAATTAAAAAAAAGAAACATCTAAGTAGTACTTAAAGATGAGAAGCAACACAGCTAGTTTATAAAAACTTATTTGCGAGTTAATTTTGAAAGTTGTTAACAAAAATTTCATTGTTTTGTTAGTTGTGTTACATTTTGCAAAGAAACCAACTGTACAGTAAGTAAAAATAGTGTAGCAAAAATTACTTATTAACTTGTACCAACGAATTCTTTATTTAACTACAATATTGAGGAACTTACTACATTCTGTATAAAACTTGCTTTCGCTGTAAATCTATATTTTCCTAGTTTCTTTATGTATTGTTATTATATTTCTCATTTTATCATAAAACAATTATGGGATTATATTAGACATAATACAGTTTTAAGGAATTTAGAAAAGATGACAAAAAATTAAACTAATTATAAAATTGAGTGTAATTTTGAATGAGGTCAAAATGATTTAATTTAGTTCATATTCCAATGCACATTATCCATGCTTTTAGTCTATTTTATATATATCCCAAGCAATTTTTATATTAATTATATTAAATATTATTATGATTTTCCTAGCCTATTAAACAAAGAATGTGCAATTTAAATTAGAAGAAAAGCTTAAAATAAAATGCCTTCGCCATTTGTACTCAAAAAGAATGAATTTTCAAATACTTCTGTACCGGTTTTTATTTGTTCCACAAGATTTGTGTCTACATCACATCACAAAAAAACAGAGTCTAGCCATTTCTGCAAAACATCAAACTAAAAGAGTAACTTCGTTAAAAAACATACAACTGCAAATTTTGTTTTTAGAAAAAATCTGTATATACATTTGCAATATTTTCATATTTAGTTTCGAGCTGCGAGTTATATTTGCATTTCCAATAAACTGCAATTTACTAGTGGAATTAATAAATACTTTATTTAGCAAACCCTTAAATTTTTCATATTTATAGCTTTAACTCCTCAGATCAACAACACTTTCAAATACACATCTTTTCGTTAGTAAGTTGTACACTAAAGTACAACATTTTAAAAGGCCTACATGCAGAATCGTATAAAAATATTATGAAAAATATAACGATCTGCTAAATAAAAATAGAAAACAGAACATAGTTTTACCTTTCATTTTCAGGCATCAGTCAGGTGTAATAAATAATAATAAATATCTACAGACTAACAGTTACCTTTGTTCATCATAAAAATAAAATGTATTTTTTTTCAAATGCATATGTTTTGAATGGAACTTAGTTCAGAAGGTCTTTTAAAGCTTCTTAATTCTACATATATATATCCTATGATTGTTTAAGCTTTAGCTAAAATGTTAGAGTATTGAATGTTAATTCAATAGATTTGTTATTACTTTCATCATGCTTTTTTGTTTTAAATTAACTGAATCTTTAAAATGCATTAATAATTATACCAGTATAATGGGATGTGCGCCTGATGTAAGGCGTAAATGTATATTTGTGCCATTCTAGATACTGATAAAACTTTATCTTTCTGTGAAAAGCAAGAGAGCTTTTTCAAGTAACAGAAACAGTTTTTAAAATTGTTTTTCACATGCATATTTGAATTTGTTGCTAAATAGTTTTTGTAGGATTTTCACAAAAAGAGGCAATCACTGTTTCTATTTCACTTTCTGATGATGAAGCCTTAACAGTATAAAAACAGATTACTTATAACAGCAGGCGGTCTTTCCAGTAAGGTTGCATTTACTAGTTACCTGATTACTCTAAATATATCTTTTTTAATTCATATATTTTTTTCAAAATTAAATAACTAGATTTTATTTTCAAAAAGTCTCCAATTTTTATATGGTTATTTTCCAAAACGTCCAATAAAAGAAAAAAATTATAATGGAATGCATTATTCATCACTGATGATGGCTATAAATGAACCATTACTCCCATTTTGCAACTAATAAATATAATCGGTACTAAATCTAATGGAAAAGAGATGCATCCTGGACAAAACAGCAGTTTCTAAATAGCTGCACCTCATTGAGTATCTAGATATTTTTAAATATCTATAAACATAATTTCTTCACGTTTAATACATAGCTTTTGTTAAATTATATGGTATTTTTTCTTTTAGATGTACATATTTTAAGGTGGGTGAGCCTGCACTCCATACAATTGGTACGTTTGTACATTGATCGCGATTTCATAGAATTCTGAATCCTTATTTTGAGGCACAGCAGTGTAACCTTCTGAATCTGGAAGATTCTCTAGGTAGAAAGATCTAGTAAAAATCCAGAATATAAGCAAAACACGGATTGGGATGCATAAGCCGGCTCAGCTAAGGACAGTAATATTTACAATAAGAATGACAGTTCAGTGCATAGGACAGTGCGCTTGTGTAAACTGATTGACTTTGATAGACAATATAATATATACATAAATTTAGTGCTACCTTAAATAAGTGAAGCCCTCCTGGATATTGTATATAAATAAATTTAGGGCACTTGCATAATTTGTACACCGAACCGCCGACTTAATTTTTGCCTGTTAGTTGTTACTAGAATAATTACGAGAATATATCAAATTATATAACGCAACACAAATAATTTTATACAATATATCAGTAAATATTGATTTTACATAAATTTTTTTGTGAAAGCAATGACAATTATTCTGAGGAAAGAGATTATTCACATTTAGTACATCTAAAGTATTTATATAGATAATTTTTCATTATAGTTAATAATTCCAGGAACAATAGTAAATGTTTGATGTTTTGTTTCAAGCACAGCCCCTGTATCTATCCTGGGATTTGATTCTAAGTGTACACAACTATGTATAGGGTTTTTGCCTTTGCATCAAAGCAGTGCTGCAGAAGGATAATAAACCTTTAAATTTGAAATGTTGTAGAAATTAGCGCGATAAATATTTTAATTTATTCATTGTTGACCCAAGAACTATAAAAGGTAAAGACCGTAAAAATCTAATATAATCAGAAGCCAATTAATCTTATTCAGAAAATACTTTAAGCAAATATTTTCATCAAACAAAAGACAATCATATACTAGTTTCCATTGTGTGTAGCAACTTCCATGCTTGACATAGTATATGTTATCATATAAAGTAAATAATTTCTTGAAACAATATTAATACTACACTATGACAGTTCAAATACAATAATCTGCAAATGTTTGCTTTTCAGTACTTTCTCTACTAACCTCATAAGCATAAGCAAACATATTTATTTGATATCAAACATAACCTGTCCGTTATGCCTCAGTAACAATAGCACGACCTCTATGAAATTGGCACAGTGATAAAGAAATTCCCTTTAATCATCAGATTTTTTTTAATATACTTTCGCAATTGTACGGCAGTAAGATATTCAATTATGCTATTTTAAATCTCAAAAATTCAATAAGTTGTAAATTTATTGCATAAAAACATGATGAAGTAATACATTTTAAAATCATTGCTGAAGAAAATTAAATTTTCTAATTGGTGTTGACTTAATCGTTTTGTACTTTTATGCCAGAAAATGAAATTTTCCCATTCAATTCAAACATCGTTAAATTAGGAAAATCGTAAATTCTTTAAAGAAACTATTATCACAAAGCGTATTATTAATAACAGGTGAACTTCTTATTCTTTTTATTTGGCTTACTAGCTGAAAATAAGCTTATGAACCGGCTAATAGCAGAATCGGTTTCCTTTGCTTCAGGACGCACTTTACATGATTTCAAATTGTATGTTTTTAACATATCATAAAGTCGCCTCATATCATAAGCGTTGACACGATGTGAAGTATAAGCATTTTTGAAAATGCATGCATCTATTTTTCTGGTTGAAAAAGAGAAGCCTGAATCACTTTTAGGTTGTAAACGAATAGCTCTAGATACAAGCCCTGTTATGTACACATCTTCTAAGTGGAAAATTGGAATATTTTGTGCTGTTTTGTATAATTTATGAACTACATCCAGTGACATTACGTATCCCGTTCCAGATAAGTAAGGAGGGTACACTCTATCAGCATACATGTATTTAGGTGCATACCTGTTTATTTCAAATTATATTTTATACATATTTTTTATCATTACTTTGTAATAAAATTCTACCAAATGTGCATTGGTATCCTGATTAGGGCACAACTGCTACTCGTAACAAAAGCTTGATATATATATTACCAGTGCATTTACGCATTTTTAACAAATATGGCAAATTATAGTGTCCTAATCAAAGTACCAGCAGTGCTACTAATAAAATAAAAGAACTTACCACTTGTTGTTAGAATCTCTTATTGGTCTAACACGGCAGTGCAACGCTCCAATAAGAACAGATGAATTTCTTTTGCTTAAAGTTTTTATTAATGGCTCTAAGTGCACATACATATCATCATCAGTCTTCATCAAAAATCGAATGTTATTCACGCAGTTTGTTTCCACTACCTTTAACATCATTAGCGATTTCAAAGTTAAATTATTATAAGAGTCGTAGAAGCGTTCTTGAATAATATCATTATATTTATCTGCTTCTTCATTTATCATTAGCTGAAAAAATAATTTTTATTAAGTAATGGCTAGTTCAATTTACAAAGGCTAAAGCTTACCTGTAAGGTAGAGTTATTAGTTTCGCCCATTAAAAAATAAACCATTGTCATGAAACCTGATACATTATAATCCATGCCCCATGTTTCTCTTATGGCTTTTCGAGCGTCAAAATTTGCAGGTGCAGTGCAAACCATTATAAGCAAAAACAATGGACTATCACAAAAATCCTTTGGTTTTATTATAGTTGTTACATTGTAAGGAGATATGTACACAGTTGGATCTCTCGTAGTATTGAGATCCCATCCTTCCACCAAACCTAAAAGTTTTAAGTATGGTTAACAAATTTTAATGGCTTGTTGATCGTGGCCAAACAGTGCGTCTAAAATCCAACAACACTCTTGTTTTGACTAATCAGAGGATTAAGTGCATTTTGTGCACTGTCACAAATGTATGACAGTGATTTTGGTACGAGATGAGTTTCGGTTAAAAGCATATAGAACTAATCAGTGCTCTGCACTAATAAAGTGTTTGATGATCAATTTGATGGTTGCCTGTGTTCACAAATTGTTTTCTTTTGGTACCATATAGTCTTTTCAATTTGTTTTATGAGAGGGGAGAATACTGACTTGCGCTAAAGAATTGTCATTTAAAACAATTAGTAAAAAATAGCTTAATTTTAGTGCCAATTACCATTGAAATGAGAGTAATATACAAAGTAATTGCTTTTAATAACTGAGACAAGTTTTAACAAAATAAATTTGCAATAGGTTAATTTGTTGTTTGAAACTGCTAAAATGTTTCTGTTTAACACATTGGTGTCCATTGAAATATATATAATAAGCTTTATTGCCTGCTCTCTATATTGCAATTTATCCTTATAAATTAACCTGCGATACTACTTATCATTAAAACCGTACATGTTTTTAAAAAAGTGGGTTATGTCTTATTACAACATGATAAATGTTTTATTATAATGTAGGTCTTGCTTTTATTTTAGCCATATACTAATCGTCAATTAGCAACCAGATATAATAAACATTTGAGCAGCTAAATCGTTTCATTATAATATTACCAACTATAAACACAAAGGTAATATGAACAACAAAGGATAGTTTTTTCTAATGTGATATACTTCAAAACATTTCCCTGGATGTAAAATTACTTGCCAAATTGATTTAAAAAACGGTCCAGACAGATCTCTATTAGAAGGTGACTATCTAGCTTGGACTGATCCGGCTTTCTGCAATATCGTCGATGTACACAAGATAATTGTCATCTCTTTCAATTTTGTTTGGCAATTTGTTTCAAAAAAGGAAGCAATCTTTTCTTCTGGTTTTAGCTTTTTATATACAAAATGCGAATTTGAAACTGCACAATTTAAGAGAAACATAAAGGCCCTCTTCATCCATTCAACTGATTTTTCAGTACTGAGTTATAGGGAAGATATTGATCCGCAGTATCAACGCCTTATATTCTAATATGCACTTCCGTTTTATAATTGTGACACCTGTTTTTTTGTTTGATTTACCAAGTGGCATCATATGAGCATTGTAGAGAGTTTTTATCATTAGGACCATCCGTTTATCTTTCAAAAATGCAAATTAGAATGTGTCTTCTGATGGAAATCTACTTTCCATCTTTTAATTAAATGTTTTTGAAGTCCATAGGCAATCCTGTTTTTCCTGGCTGTATTACACATTCTTAATTATAAGGTAAGCATTTTCTCAAGTACATTATGCATATAAATATATGATGTCCCACATTCTTGCCACCTTTCAACATATCAGATAAGTTTAATTTTTCACCAGTGCCAATAGATATAAATTGAATGATAACCCGATTCAACCTCACATAAAATTCACATAAGAATTTCGTATTTATTAATTTCTCCTGGATTATTTGCTCAAAATGAGAGTTGTCTACGATAAGCATCCAAACAAAGATTTTGCTTTGACTTATACTCTGTCACATTTACTCATAAAGTATTTCATTATTATATTAACTTTGTATATACCAGAGGCATTTTTGGAATTTTCATCATCAGAAAAATGTAGCAACTGTCAAATTTGTCGGGAATGATTTAAAATCGTCACTTTGTCCAAAATAGGGTGTTTTAATTTGTAGGTCAGTGTTCCAAAAACCGTTTATTCCTCACTTGACCCATTAAAATATGGAAGCCGAGATTTTTTTTGTTTATTTCAGTTGCAAGGGCGTGTGTTGAGATTGTAAACATTGCGGCTACAATTTACAATTTATTGTTGTCTAACATGCCAATTCGCATAAGAGCAGAAAAGTATTTGTAATTAACCATGTAGTAGCATTTTTAAACATTTATGAAGAAGTACTTACTGGGATTTATTTTTTGACACAAATTAAATTTACTCTCAGTTTGTTTTGTTAACGTATTATTATGTAGCATCTAATAAATATATATTATAATTTTGTTTTATATAAAACTAGTATGAGTCTTCAGAAACACTGCTTAAAAATGTTGTTGTCCATGAACACTACTTTTGAGAAGATTATTGAGTAGAGTAAACATTAAGCAGTAGACTATAATATTTAAATACCTCCACATTATTCTTGTTCAAAGTTTTTCCAATTTTATTTTGATTCATCTAAAATTGTGCGGAACTAAAAGCATATTGCATTGATTTTAAAAGCACCTACAACTCTAATGCATTTAATTTATTCACCCTCTATATGTTTGTGTCTAATTCGATGTTTTAATGTGTTTTTTCTATCTGAAAAAGTAATTTTAGTTTTAGATTTCTTCGTCAGTATATGCCTGTTGTGCTTCTTTTAATTAAAATATAATTTCAATGAACACTACAAAAATATTTTACAAAAAATTATTAGAAAATTTGGAAAACTTTTAGCACTGTGCTGACATTAATTATTGTATATATCAAAACTCTTATATTTGGCAGCTATTTAAATCAATGCATTAAGTAGCTGACAACACTGTACTTTTGTATTCCTATGGCTTAAAAAGCAAGAAAAATGAAAGTTAGTGCACACATACACATCTGAGAATTTTCAAATGGGGGGAACCGCACCATATATCAATGCGATAATAATATTTAAGGCAATAAACATAATACTGATTGTAAATAATTTTTTAAACTGTGATTACCACACGTTACAGTAATTTGCAACTTGTTATAATACAAAGTTTAATAGTTTTCATGTATTTATTACAAATTTTCTCTTTATGTCATTGTGCTGCCCTTTAAATATGCAGGTCAGTACTGAAAGATTAAAATAATTTTAAAAGAAATGTCTGGATTTAGCACAATTATAAATATAACTAACTACTGTTGAAAGTGAAAATAAATAGCTACAGCAATACTATGTGAATACTCATTGCTATTTATAAATGATGTTAATTAAGCATGAAATAAGGTCAGAAAAGATAATAACTTTAACAACAAAGTAAATACTTACGATCACCATAAGGATAGTAACTAGACGGCCGATTTTGCCAAGGATCATTTATTATTTGGTTAACAAAAACGATGCACAAAACACATACAATCACTATAACAAAAAATCCTGATTTATGTGTTAGCCGCCTCTCCATCTGAAATTAATAGATCTACTGCAATAAAAATATGGTACACTTGCATAAAAATATAATATTAATACTAATCATGCACTGACTTATTTTATTTTATAATAAAATATAATTTGCATCCAGATAGCTATTTAGTTATTTCTTTGATCTTAGTGAGCTTAATTGCCAAAAAGAAAAAGGTATTCAAATGTTTCTAACCTCAAGTTTTGCTAATGCTACTTATATGAAGAAACTACCTCTACATTTCCGCTTTTTTGTTCGTTTTAATTTTGCCGGTCTTCATAAGGTACTTTTAATTTTTCATATTGGTTCTGTATACATTTTTACTTGATTTATTTTCGGCGTTACTTTGAAAATTATCACACTAGAGCCACCATATTGGAAAGTATATTCGCGTTTAGATTCGCAACTCGCAACAACTGTAAAGTGAATGGGATTGACCATAGACCTTAAACAGAAGCAAGGTAATTCGGTTGCAACTTTAAACAAAGACCTGTGCAAGTACTCGAGTTTTTCACTTACTATAGAAGCAATTCTACAGACTTTAATAAAAACTCTTATTAAACTTTCATTGGGCTGCATAACAAAGACCTCGATTCTTTAGTTATCGTTCTAATAATTACATAGATTAGAGGCAATTTCAGTCGTAATTTTCATTCATAATTAATAAATATTTGTATTTTGTGATTACAGAGGTTGTTCAAACATGATAGGTATTGATGTTTGATTGTGTCCATTTCGGTGCAAAAATAGGTACTTATTCAAATAAGAATTGTTATTCCTAATAGAAGTAATGATAATATGATTAAAAAACAACATAACTGTCATACAAAAGAAATATTTGTTTGCTGAAAGCTAATACAACACATTTTTTAATAACAAGCTACTATTTTTTCAGTGTATACTAATATTTTTTCTGATTTATTAAATAAATGCGGGCAAATTGTTAATTTAGTAACGAGCATCTAAATGTTTATTGCACGCACGCTTTTTTAAGCTCGCAAGTTAAATCAATGTAGATGTAGGAATTTTTTGACACTAGAAACTCAAAATTGTAATATATTATGAATAAATGAAATAGCTCAGCAAATTTAAATACACTAGGGAAAACCTGGAATGTCCCCATTAAACATTCCCATTGAAATATATGTACAGCATTAAAGTAATACAGAATTCATACTATTACATAATAAAGAACCCATTATAAACATTATCTATACTACATAAACTATATAATATAATGCTAACTACTTAGTCTATAGTACTTTATAATTATAAACGCTACAATAGAACCCAATCGAAAATAATTCAGATATAAATCACTGTTGTCTTTGTTTAACTTGAACATGGAAAGAAGCTACAATTTTTTACTATTTTTTAAAAATATTCGATTAGCATCCAAATAAGGTATGCCAGGAGAGCGAAGAAATACTATAACTCAAAAATTTGAACTCGAGATTTTGACGAATTTTTACGTTTTGAGGGAATCTGAATCAGTTCGGTCTACATATGTGTGCGCTTGTATAGCGATCAAAATGGTTAAACTGTACCTTAATACATGTATTAGACAAAAATATTTTTCAGTTTAACTTCAGCGTAGAGAGCATAGTTTATATTATTATAAAACAATGTTCTTATATGTTTTTACTAGACATGTATGCACAAAAGAACTATAAATAAGGCACTATAAATTCAATTTACAAAATAAACGCATATCAGGAATTATAAATTGCATAGCGTTTCACATGTTCTCTTAAAATCATTCTTAAAACTGCAGATATACAGGGTCATCTTCTATTTGCCCTGATATTCGTTTCTTAAATAATACTGACGACAAATATTGAACTTTAGAGTATATCTGTAATACTTACCAATTTACGAGGCAATCGATTCAATACAGAAAACATTAAAAATTGGTTATTGAAGAATCTGATAAAAACAAATGCCTAATAAAATCGATGACTTCACTGATTTAATTATGCTATTATCAAAAGAACGATACTACTAAGACTATAAGCCAACTTCTATATTATAAACATTATAACACTGATAAGATATGAAAAACGATAACCGCTATTTTATTTATAGAAGAATTTGTTTTTCACCTATATATTTGAAAGCACAATTAATTGGCCCTCACAGTTCGAACTAGTGACTGTAGAAAAAGACAAATTATATCTATCAAAAGCATTTCTTGATTCGGGAGATTGCCTTTTGTATCTTAGCTATATTCCTATTGGATCACGTAGGTCATAAGACAGATGATTCATGGAACGGTGATACTGTGGCACTTAGTTATTCTGTAAATACAAAGATTGGTTTACAATTTATTGATGAGTTGCTTCGGTAGGGAGATCAATTGCCCTTTGATATTTAATATGATAAGATTACAGTTATCTCTATTTAAATATGTTAAAACATTTCAATAATTTTAATCTAATTAAAACAGCATTAAGCTAAAAAATGGAAATCGCAGATAGATTGGCCTGATATTCAAACAGGTAGCCCTGATAAAAGCCCAAAAACAGATAGAATCCATGCTATGGTGGGAATTGGTCAGCCCAAAAAGTCTGCCGTTACTGGTAAACCATTAGCATGAATCGGAAATGCGGAGTCAATGCGAATACTTAACATTCACAATCCAGGGAACCTTCAATCTGTTTAAATAATTGATAAAATTAAACAAGTTACTTTGGCAGCTAGATGTTGTGAATAAGCGTTTCCTCCATTTGGACATAGCAACCTTACAGCCCAATATAGCAAAATTTAAAGTCCCCTAGATGAAGATGATCCCAGTCAAATGCAAGATCTGCTATACAGATACAAAGAGATTTTCGCCACTACCAATGATGACCATAGTTGAACCAAGATAGGATACCACAGAGTCTATAATGGAGAAGCAAATCCAATCAGAGAATCATTCCGACACTTCTCATAAGGGCTAAAGTAGAAGAACTGTAAATTAATATGCAAGGTCAAGAAGGTTTCAAGCTGTTCAGTAGCCATGGGTCCACTCCTGTCGTTCTTGTAGATAAAAAGACGATTCAACAGATTTTTGTGTAGACTGTAAAAAGTTAGATGATTCTACCAAGAAAGATTTGTCTGAGTTGACTCGAATCGCTGACTCTTAAGATACATTAAGTGGTTTGAAATGATTTTCTACCTTCGGTTGGAAGAGTCATTATTAGTAGGGAGAATTTTATCAAAAAGTCAAGGAGAAGTCAGCGTTCTCAATCAGCTCATGACTCTGCTTTAACAGTAATGCCATTTACTTTAGCTAATGCTTCTGCCACGTCTGTGTGTTTAATGGACATGGTTTTGATGCGTTCCAAGAACAACGTTCAATATGAATAGACTAGCGAAAGTTGAGAAGCCTTTGTTCGCCTTAAGAAGAAGGTGACTAATGCTAATATTGTTAATTATCCTTAATTCAAATATGCATTAGCTGTTGACACTGGTGCTAGTAACGTAGGCGTTGGAAACGTCCTTTTGCAAGTTCATGGAGGTCAAAAAAGATCGGGTACTGCATCAAGGCAGTCTGTCCTAATTATTGTGCGAGAAGAAGAAAATTGAGAGCTATTGTAAAGACTTTTGAGTATTTCCACTTCCATTTACACAAAATGTTCAGCTTTAAGAGCCTTGCAGGACAAGTTGCCCGATGGATGTATCAATACGACTTTACTGCAAAGCTTTGATGACTCACTGCAGTATGGGACGTTAGGAGAGTAACGCTTACCGTTGGAAAAAAATTCTTACCGCTTGCCCGCTAAGGTTACTAGATAGTCGAGTATCCCAGAACTACATCATATAAATCAGAAACTGCTACGAAGCGAGAAATGTTCTTGGCTTGATCGATACGATCAACGTTTCGAACATAGAAGAGCCCTATTTTAATGGCGTTCAACCATGTTGACATTCTGTATTACGATCTGAGACTTGCATTATATGCACGTTTAACTTCGAAAGGGGCTGGTTTAAAGAATTTAAATTAAAGCACTTCACCCATCTTCACAGCTTGACACATTCATTCAAAGCAAACTCTTCCATTCCAATATATTTCTTGGAATACATTCTTCTAGGAACCCATAATAACGACATTTCGTAAAAACTGCTCCCTACAAACTGAAACTTCTTTCTATTCGTTACAAGCGTGACTTCTTTGTAGTTGTAAGCAAAAACCGTTGGATTCTTTTAATAACTGAGATCTGATTTGATTTCTTAATTTGCAGGGTGGATAGTTTATTTTTGCGTGCTTCATAGCAAATTCGATTTTTAACACTTGATGTTAATTTTTCTTCTTTGTTTGACACTATAAGCTCAATTTTATTAAATTGTCGATAGCAGCAGATCAATTTATATAATTACTAACAGTTCTATTTCACAAGGAATATTCCCTGTAACTTTATATTTTCAGCCTTCCTTCTACAGTTAAATCACGAAATAACAGTATTCGGAAAAGAATTTTGTATTTAGTGTTTTCTGATTTTTATATTATTTACAATATCTACCGAACATGGAATGTATAATTTAATCATTCCACTGCAAACTTGTCATTAAACTTTCAAAATTAAAAGATAGTACTGCAAATGGCCAGATTGTGTGGACAAACTTAACACTCTAAAATATGAAAATAAATAGAATTTTTTACTTAAAATACAGTACATTCATATATTCCATATAGCTAATGGAAGATGTGATCATTACTTTGTGTGTGTGTATTAAAACAAATATTAGAAATCTTTTATATTTTATTAAGTGTTAAATAAATATAAAAAATTTGGAACATCAGATTTTTGTCAACAAAACTCTAGTCAGTATTAGAAATTTTGCATTTTTTAGTTAGGGATTTAGTTATGGATCTTATTTCTTTAGGTACATCATCATTTTCTTCGGTTTCTTTTACTTTCTTCTTGCGATGCTTTTTTTTAGCTTTATCTTTCACTTGCTCCCGCAATATAACCTCACCATCTGAGTTATCTTTATGCGTTTTCACTTTCTTTACGGTTGGTTGATAATCCAATTTGAGTTTTTCGGTATCCAACACAACACCATTTTCCTTTTTCATTTCATTGTCTATCAGCCTTTTTCTTTTTTTGCAAGTACGGCAATCATGAAGAGTATGAACGCTTCCACGACTTCGGTCTTGCTGTGCTAGTTTCTTTAAAAATCTAAACAGAAGCTTTATTAGTGATAATTGTAAATAGGAAGCTAAATATCAAAAGATTTAAGCACTATCTAAACAAACATGAAACGAGATAATGCTTCAGCAAAAAACTACTCAATGATCAGTTCATTACGTTAAACTTTTGGCCCTAATGCTACTGCTACTACTATAATATGAATATTATTTACCTTGCTGTTGCTCTATCTTGGCCTTTTAACTTTGATGGCTTCTTTACTTTTTCGTCATCAGTGTGTTGAGCTAGTTCAAAACTTTTGTGATTTGAGTTATCTTCAGGACTAGTGGAATCACAATCTTGTTCGATGCCTTCATCAGTACCTTCTTCTTCTCTTCTTCCACGAGGACTAAAAGGTTCATCGCAAATTTGCACAGTTTTAACTACAATGAACTTCACAGTTTTGGTTGCCACCAAGTTTTCCGATTTTTCAATGTTCACATCATGTGGCGTGTAAGAAGTTACAGTTTCACTGAATGAAACTGACCTGCAAATTAGTTTTGATTAAAAATTTGAAATTAACCAAGCTGGTAACACTCAAGAACAGTTAAGTGAAATCGTTTCAAAGTAATATTTTTTGGTATACAGTTTGTACAAGCGTGAGAGAACCTAGAGGAATGGAATGGAATTATAACTTGCCTCTTTTTGCGATACTTATTTTTCTTCTTCGGTGTTAGTGATCCGGAGCTTCGAGAATCGAATTCGTCTAAAGACAGCATATTTATATTCTCCTCAATATCTTTTACTGGATGTTTAGTTTTGTGTTTTGATAATTTTTTCATTTTCTTCTCAATATTTTCTCTATTATCAGTCAAAGAAAAATTTTTTAGCTTTTTTAGGAGTATCTTTTCTTGTTTTTCGATCCGAGATAGTTTACCACTTAGTTTTAAGCCATGTCTTGCTCCCCTGTAACAAAGATGGTCATCAAAACTTAATCCTTATAAATAATGGTTGAACATACTTGTGTGCCGTTCTGCCTCCGCAAGCAGCAAATAGTTCATCATCTGACAAAATTTTTGCATATGGAAATGATAAATCAGGTACATCTTCGTTGTCGCTGTTGTCTTTGTCCGTCTTTATAAGACCGTCTTTTGTCAGCGTTGCTGTCTTTAAGAACTTATCCAGTGATTTGTTCTCATTTTGCATGTCACATTTGTAAGATTTTGTTGTAATATCTACCGCTACTTCTACATTTCCTTCTTTAGATTCAACCTAGAATATTAAATGTGCTCACATAATATAACCTCACTTTTACATGTAAACATGAAATACTAAAAAATATTTTATTACTTACTTTAACATTATCCGCTGCATTATTGTACATTTTTTCCCACCAATTATCTGTGAATTCTTTTCCTGGTTCAAATCCAACACCCGTGTTATCAAATTTCAATTTCGGTTTTATGGCTGCCGAAATTCCGTCTTCATTTTTACCTAATCCTTTACCTGTAAAGTATCAATGCTTATAGACTTCAGCATACAATTTTTTTAACATTTTCTCTTACCCTCTCGCCATCCGTACTTTTCGAGTTGTTTTTTAGCAAAATTCATGTTTACCGATGCACGTGTATACCAATCAAAATAATCTTCGGAACATGTAGCAGTCACAGAACATAAAGAGAAAAGGCACTAAAAGAATGATTTAACAGCACGCAAAGCTATAGGCGCACTCTTTCGGAGACGTTGTAACTAAGAACAATTTAAAATAGATGTTTCCTGTATCCTTAGAAGAGTAGATATGTATAACGCAATTATAGGTAACAGTTTATTAACTTTACACTATTTACAGTGAAAATTTCTATTTTAAGACCACTAATGAAAAATATTTAAGCTAAGCCAATAGAAATCGTTTAGATTTCTACATGGATGATGATTTAAGCTATAAAATGTATATAGAATAAAACAAATATCGAAAATTAATACAAAGTTGGAGGTATTGACTGTACATTCATTCATCTTATTTTCAATGTAATTTCGATTGTAAGAGAGGTTTGATGTACTTTCTTTCCTTGGTCATTATTTATTTTATTTCTAGTTTTGCTTCGTTCGTTGTAAAAATCACTTGCTCTCAGAATTCCATCTAGGATTATGATTTCTCTTATTTGCAGTCTAATATCAATAGTAAGAAAGGTTGGATCTGTTTTTGTATACTTTCCTGGATTATCACTTATTCTATTTATATTATTGTTCAATCATAGAGTTTGAATATTCTTTCGTCCACCACATTTTTCAACCTTCTTGTGTTGTTTCAGCGATTGGAAAAATTATATGCTGGGATGATTATGGTTTGCACTCTTGAATCATCCTCATCATTTTTGTTTCCCCCGAAGAAGAGATTAGATGTGCTTGAATTTATGATTTGTTTCGCCATAAAAGAAACAAAATAAAAGTTTTCTTACTTTTTACAGCTACGACATACATGTATGCTAATTTTTCGATGAACGCAGATTTTGCTAGAAACGAAAAACGGTTCGTCAGATCGCTGACTCGCCTTCTTTCTTTGGATGCCAGTTTTTTTATATCTCATGAAGACTTTGCTCACCGGTGGGCTGTCATGACCAAAGCGAATTACCCTTGTAAAGGATCTATGGGATAATTGCTGACATCTTTGACTTATCGCCCGAACAAGTCTCTTTCATTTTGGTCATAACCTTACTTTGATGAAGAGACTAGGTTACATGAAAGTCGTAGTTTATTGCAAAATTATTTATTGCTTCTTTCAAGGGTAAGTACAGCAAATTATTTTTAAAAATTCTAATATTTACTTAAAACTCAATTGATGTTATTAGATGTAATCGACTATAAAACGCGTGTTTGTTTTTAATATTTTAGTGTTTATATTTTTTAAGCGTCTTGTATTCAATGTCTTTATGAACTTGCTGTTTTTGCCCATCGATTTATTAATCTTTATTTACATTTGGCAAATACTTTTAGTATTTAGTATACAACAATAATGTTCTAGTTTCTGGACCAACGCTCATTTTTCTTAGAACGGAAAAGTTGAATCTCCTCCTTTTTTTTCAGAGCTCAATATTATACAGGCTGTTGTTGAATTAATTTCCAATACTTAACCCACATGTTAAGAGCACCAATGTGACCACGACCTTGTATTTTCTAAGTATAACTAAAAATGTTGAAAATTTGACTAATTTGGGATTCCTTGCATTATCTAAATGATTCCGATAGACTATGCTGGGCTATTATGCAGACACAACGGCACCGTTACTGCTATAAAAATATCGGCATCGCTATCAAATTAAACACGTCCCTAGCTCCTTCAAAACCTCGAGATTGTACTTTTTCACGAACGCAAAACCGTCCTTATCAAAGAGAAACAGAAAAAAAACATAAACAACCATTGAAGTCAAATTTTATAGCACCGCGTTTTTTCGAATCATTTAAAACAGAACGTGACCTCGAAAAAAGATTACTTTGTATTACTATCTTCTGCCGCAAAAAATACGATTACATCATACATAGCAAACTAGCGTCACCTTTATTTCTATAAAAAATATCGGCATCACAACCAAAACAAAGTGTTACCGTCATATTCAGGAGATATATTTCACGAACACGAAACCTTCATAATAACATAAAGACAGAAAAATAAACATAAACAACTATTTAAGTCAAATTTTATTCAAGTGCGTTGTTTTTTGTTTGAATTGGAGATCGCACGTGACCTCGAAAGAATATCGCTTTATATTACCACCGCAAGAAGGGTGGTTACATCATACATCGCAAACTAAACAATAACTTAATTGTCGACATTCTTTCTCGTTAAAATTTTATGTTTACTTAATTACGATTGACTACAATCCATTTCTATCACAATTAATAGTACAAATTCAGGTTATTGCGACGATAGAAAAACATGCACCACTTCTCTTGCGTCTGTGGTTGTAAATATATTGCGCTTTTCGTTTTTTGATGAGCATCCGCTTTCATTTCTATCACCTTGTTTATAATAAAATGATGGTTTTTCTAGTTTCGTGCAGAGTAAGTTCAGATGATTTGCATTTTAGTAAAAATGTCTTTCTTTGAAAAAAGCATGTAGAAAAGTTAAGCTATCTTATGTAATAATAAAAAAATGTATTAAAAACAAATTGAAATGAACGCAATCCGACCAAACATGTGGCGCTTGTTTTTCCTCTCCAGTTGAAATTTATTGGGCTGTTAACTTTTTTCGCTCGTTTTTTATTATTATTTCGTCAGTTTCGAGTTCAGATGCTTTAAACGTAAGCAAGAAGGTCATTCTTTGAAGTACTGATAAATTTCGTCAGTGTTCGACGGACGATATCATAGGGAATGCCAACAGTGGTTCTTAACATGTACACATGTACATGTACATAATTTGTTGCTGAGATATTAATTACATACTAATATCTCGGTTACAAATTATGCCCCAAAATGCAAACAAAAACCTATCGTTTATTATTTTTTATACCTACTACCTCTATACGATTCGTAATTTAATTTTGAAACAGGCTGTATAAGACGCATAGTTTTTTTGTACAATTTATTACGTTTTCAGGATCTAATATTCGAATTCTCGTAATCAAAACTTCAAAATTGTATGAACGAAATTCAAAAGCTTCAGGATCAAACATTCCAATTATCAGCCTGAGATAACAGACTAGTTACTAAGTGAAGACGCTTCACTTACACAGTGTGTAGGAGGGATGAACACGTTTAAAAACTGTAAAAAATGTTTTCTTTACCTCAGGTATAGTTTTATGCGCGTTCATTTCATAATTAACTCCGCGAGGGATGAGTGACCAAAGCACGCGGATCCTGAGTAAGCGAAGCTTATTTGATTCTGACTGTTCTACTATATGTACGTTTTAAAATTGAAACGAATATAGCCATCAGAGTACAAAAACTGAGCTACATACTAATGTGTAGCTGCGAAAATTTGCAAATATAATTCCGGCATTTTCTCAAATCACTTTGGCTCATGTTACACTTTTTAATGCATGTACAAAATGTTTGTATTTTGTTTAAATGTATACTATAATATTTGTTTATATAGTAAGTGGCAGTTCTTTAAGGTTGCTGTAAGTTTGTCATGTATATTTCTATTTGTAACAGTCCAACTGCAGAATTCTTTAAATAAAATCCTGTAACCAATATTTAACAGAGCTCTAGTATATATTCCTAAAGTAGCTTAATGGGGATTAAAACAGGTACCTGCTATGCAGCTACGAACCGCTCCTCACTAGGTAGTTGCGGACATATAATCTAGATGACAACAGCGGTTGATTTAAAACTACCACACAAGCAATAAAAATGCAGCGAATCTTATTTTTACACGCACTCAAAAATAATTCATTATCATGTAATTTAAATAAATATTAAACAAATTTTAAGACATACATGGTTTATTAATTATATTTATCAATGCATCTTATCTGACAAAATTAGTTACAAATATTTCTTTAAATCTTATTATCCATTATACACCACAGCTTTTTTATCAATCTGCCGAATTTGTTTCATCTCAATTTTTGTTTACAAACTTTCAACAAACAACCTGCAAATTAGAACACAACTACAAAAATTACTGGAACTCTAAATTGGGTAAGTATTGCCTAAAATATATTATGTTAATAAATCATTAACTTTATAAAATTAATCGTGTCATTTGATGTCTGTATTGAACAGGTATTTACATTGACGATTATATAATTAATATTCATTTTCAGAAAAAATACGTCTGAATGTTCGTACAGTGTTTTAATATCCGCCACTCCATGGTTGAATTCAAAGAGACAATGGGTCATCTTTAAAGGGAATGATTTTAAAAAATGCAGGATGCCTGAGGACATTTAGTTAAACAATCCCACTTTATCTATTCCAACAGATCACGTTATTACCATCAGAAAAATTAAAGAACTAATTAAAAAAGAAGAGAAACCTAAAGAGTAATTCTCTTTGCATGATGTCCCTTGTTTGCCTGAGCTAAATTGCGTCAAATATTAACCGTCGAAAAACACAGAAATACAGAAGTCGCAATTAAAACCTCTAATTACGGCCACTACCCTTCTTTGTCGTTTCGTCTTTTAAAATGAAATGTGTAATTAACAGTAAAGACTCTTGAATGACACAAACTGGAAGACAAATTAAAAAGTTTCGTAATTGAACATTCTTTTCCTGGGAGAAGACAACACGAAAGAGGGTAATTTCTGCGACGGGTGGGCGTGGGATGACTTTGGTGCGGCGGCGGCTCGCTCCAGCCGTGGCGGGGAAGTAGCAAGGTCTGGATCCTGGAGAACAACTTAAAAACACTTCGTCCGAACAGGGGGATGACTTAAACTTAATTAATCACCAGCCAAAATCTTGGGTGCTATGCACGTACCATGTTGAAATTGACTTTTTACTTGTTACGAGTTTTGCCAATTTCTTTTAAAGAAATACAACCCAACAAATGAACAATAAGGCATTTTGGTTAAAAATGTCTTTAGATTAATAAATAATTAATTTTTCAAGCAGTTGCCTCATTTGCATGCACGTTACTATAATATTGTGCCGTGATTGTATTTTACGTACATAGGAAATAAAAGGAGTTTTTAATAGAAAATTTTGCGCTCTTTTCGGAAAGAACTGAATGAGTTGGGTGTGAACAAGAGCTCACGGCGGACGAAAGTGTATTATGCAAATGCTTAGGGAGGAATTCAATTAAAAAATTGAGGAAATAGCCCGCGCCATGCTTCCAGGTCGATACTTTAATCAAGGGTCGCTTCGAAATAAATTCAAGTGTTATTTTCTTTTTCTGCGACGCCTTAAGAGTTATTGCGTCACGTAGGTACGTTTTTTCTTTCACAAGACAGTTTTATTTGCAGCCCCTCGTATTCGATGTCCTTTGCAATAAAGGCCTTCTTTAATGGCGCAGCCTCTTTTTTACTTTTTTATTAGCGGCCCTGCGGGACTTTGGGGAAAATTCCATTTCACGTGCAAATTTTTCACCAAGACCTGTGTTTTATTGGACCGAATTGGCGTGAAATGCAATTCAAACCACGCGTTTATGCAACACCATTATAGATTGATAAAAATGACGCAACTATAATTCATATTTGATTTCGTTGTAAATGTTTCATCGTTTAATTTTTTCTTCTCTTTTAAACGCAGTTTAACAATTGCTGAAAAAAATCTCTGCTCTCCTGTTTGTCTATATGTGATAGATTTTGAAATCAGCTTGTAGGTAAATCTATTGCGCCAGTTTCAACTACATTTCATATTAAAGAGTTATCCCTGAAGGTAATTAAATTTTCAACTGAATTGCAGGACAAGCAGAGTAAATTTGCTTGGAAGAAAGTTGTTATTGTTATAAGTATTTTTTCATTATTAACTATCTTAAAAAATGCTTTATATCATGTGCAGAATTAATAAATGTCAATAAATTTTACCTATCTGTATCCTGCAAAAGTAGTACTTTAAATATTGATGTGTTAAATTTTCAGGACATAACAATGGAATATGTTCATAATTTTATTGAAAGAACGTTGAATGGTTGAAAATGTCGTAATGGTGCTAATATTTCTACACATTCTTATAAGGAAGAATCTACAATGTTGCAATAGCTCATATTTAAAATAAAGGGGGGAGGTTACCAAAGAAAATACTCGGTTGATATTTAAACTTGAATTTGCAAGTACATTTGTTACCAGCATTTAATATTTTACACACTCGGTTTCACAATTTATTAAAAAACAGCCTCGTATTATAGACAGAAGAACATAACGCTTATATTTTGTGGTTTTAAAAGCTTTTATGGGTCTACTTTAAACTGTAATATCTCGATGAATACTTATTCAATATAATCGAAATAAGCGCCATTTGAACCAATACACATTTGCCAATGTAACTAAAATCGGTTAATTCCATCAGCATAAAAATTGGATGCTCGGAATTCAATGAAGTTGACGAACGCCGTTTTTACCTGGTCCTGATTGGCGAAGGTTCTACCGAAAGTTATCAAAGCGCTTAAAAAGGTGGCAATCGGTTGGGAAGAGGTCTGAGGAGCAGTGGGCGAAGCAGAACTTCAAAGCTCAATTCGTTTAAATTTCTGACAGTCGTTTCTGAAACGTGCGGGCGGGCGCTGTCGTGGAGCAGAATCGAAGCTCTTTTGTTGACGAGTTCCGGCTGCTGCTGACACAACTTTCGGTACATTTTGTCGATTTTCTTACTATAGAACTTTGTTATGATGGTTTGGCCCGATTGCAAGAAATTATAGTGATACGCACCAGCTGCTGAGCACCATACAGTAGCCAAGGGCTATTTTTGGTGGGTTTTGATCTTTGGGAAGTGCCTGGATGGTTCATCGATGTCTAGCCACTGTCTCCAAACGATTTCCGATATTGTAGAAGATCCACTTTCCAACACACGTGACGATCCAATCCAAAACCCGATCGTTTTGGATGCGCAAAAACAAAGAAGAACCAATTTCGAAGTGTTTCAATTTCTGTCGATCGTTCAAATCGTGGAGCACCCAGTTTACGAGCTTTTTGACCTTTCCAATACATTCTACACCATCAAAAACCGCATGGAAGCTGACGCCCAGTTCTTCCGCTATCTCACGCACCGATTGTGATGGGCCAGGTTCCACCACGATCCACAAATTCTCGTCCTAGATTACTCTACGTCGACCATTTCGGGGCTCATTTTCGAGACTAAAAGCCCCGGAACGAAATTTCTGAAATCAATGTCGAACAGTCCGTTCATTAACACTATCATTGCCTAAAGGCTGGTTAATTTCAGAGGCTACTTCGACAGCGCCCTGGTTCAATTTGAATTCGTAAGGAAAATCATTTAACGACATCATATATTAATGAACTGAAAAGTGCAAAATATTAAAATTTTGAAAAAAATAATCACCAGCTATGTATAGAATACAAAATTCTCTATTGATCAATATACACCATGACACAGTAGAATAAATGTTTATTGAAATATAGAGCTGCAAAACACATTACATTAAGACAGAAAAAACTTTTGAAACAACCGAATAGTAGAATCGCATGTCCCAATATCTCATTCGGCAGACCTGACTTACTTTCATGATTTTGCCAATTGTTCTACCAAATGGAAAATATTACTGGCAACAACTCATCACCTTCTGCAGACAATCAAATCAACATGTAAGTAGCCAAGAGGCTTGCGCTGAGAAATATTTGTTGGTGTTTTTTGTTCGTGCATACCTGTTGTATTTCATATCAATGGCGAATTAAATCATTCCAAATAGGTTACGGCAAAGTTTTTAGTTTATATTTACACCTCATCACATTTTAGAGAATTGTTCTTTAAACATACTACATTTAAACACAAAACACATATCAACTGAACGAAATAAAGTCTAGACTCGCATTAGATAAATAATATAAATAATTTATCACTCTTTTTTCAGGGGCATTTCTCCTATCAAAATAATATCTTGATTGCGATACTTTCTATTTGATTTAAATAGGAAAATCGTTCTTATTTCTATTTGGAAAGAACATCATCAAGGAGGTAGTTTGCAGTATAATTAACACATGGTGTAATTTAAATTGATTGAAATTAACTTCAATCATATTCTGGAGTTGTTTCATAGTATCGTTGATAAGTGTAGGAGCAAACCTTTGCTTTTTTCTCATTGTTAAGTAAGTGAGAAATGTTTTTAATTGTCAGTTCTGTAGTGAAAACTTAAAACAATTTGTACACACTTTTAAAAACAAAGATTCCATCTAGAAAATATCTCATCTGTAGACTTGTTCATTTAGTCCTACTTTAAGCTATCAGAATAAAACATATCTTTACAGAACAGTGCCTTCATTAAGGGTGACGTGAAGCTCGTTCAAAGTCAATTCAGCGTAGCTACAAGCTAATCATATCGCTTAAAAAAAAGAAAAATAAAAATGCAATTGCTAAATATTTAACTATTTATGAAGAAATTCCATCGAACATTTAGTATATGTTCTTTAAGCGATAATTTAAAACAAATGTTTGTATAGATTTTGGCCCAAAATTCATTGTAATTCTTCCTAGCGACAGGGTTTCAGATTTGGCACATCTACCGTATAGCACATACATAGGTCTTCTTAGCTATTATTTATTTTCTAATTAAAAAGCGACTTTAAAGAGTGTTTATTACAATTTTTGTTTTTTGCAGAAGATCCGTGACCATCAATATCTTATCGCATTCCCATGAAAATAGCTACATTATTATTACGAATTGATTAGTGTTAATGGTTTGATTATTTTTCATCCTACTTATACTGTATCATCTGTTAAAGTAAAGAAAACGCTTAACAATTTAATGCTCAATTACCTGCTGCAATATAAAATCAGGATTTTACAACGCATTGTTTCCATATGTGAAAGATTTATAAAATCTTGGGAAATTTCCCGAAGAAAAAAGCTATCTACTGTCTGGTTCACAACTGTGAAATAGCAACTTATCGATTTAAGACTCTGTACTCTAATTGTCAAATATGTAATTCTCAGCTCATGTACATATTATTAAATTAATATTTATCAACCGATGGTCTTATGTGATAGCTAAATTTTTAAGTACTTTTGACCTATTGTTTATACAAATGAGAATTATTTTGATACGTTCAACGAGACAAGCAATTTCTGAGCAAACGAAAATTTTTAACAAAATACAAACAGATGAATCATATTAAATTACATTTAGAAAGCGTTTATGACGATTTTCGTCTGTGGAAATGTAATAAAAATTAGTAAAATGATTCCGTTTTCGACAAGAATCACTTTAATCGATTCAAACAATTTTGCTTCTCAATTGTACCCTCAACAACTCAATAAACTTCCCGTTCGAATAGTAGAAATGATATTAGAAAAATGAGGGTTTCAGATTTGGCACATCTACCGTATAGCACATACATAGGTCTTCTTAGCTACATTATTATTACGAATTGATTATATGCATATATTTTCTTACTACTAATATTCAATTTTTTTCTTGTATTATCAATTTGTTTAGCTGCGATTTCAGTAAAAGGTTTTGACATGCATTTCATAATTTGCTTATGATTTATTAAAATTATTATTTATACTTGCTTGTACCAATGTAGGTATGGGAATTTTAACGCACTTAAAAACTGTTATAGCTTATGAAAATTATACTTATATAAGTAAATTGCATAGACATAAGTTGTCACTAAAACATGTACAATATAAGTGTTGCCATCATTTTGTCTTTTTATACTATCGAAAAGAAATCGTCTAATTACTGTAAAATAAAAATTAATTGCATTCTTATTCGAGTTTCGTGGCTCTTTATAAAAGTAATGTAGTCCAAATCCAAATTAGGGTGTTAATTAGTTAATAAAATTTAACAAAGCAACAGTAGAACATAATTTCTCTTGTTGTGCGTATGAAAAAAACTTTATTTAGCAAAAATACTAAGACTTTGGTCATTCGAACTGTCCCCCATCTTGCAGGCAACATTTAGATCTAAAAAGAAGAACCTTTGATGCATTCCAGGCATCGATTAATTTTTATCAGCATCCTAATAACATAAGCGCTGATTAACCAAACTGATTTGTTGATTGAAATAGATGATAGATGAAGAAGCAATGTTTGGTGAATACAGAGGGCGAGGTAGATCTTTCCAAGGCTTGAGTTAAACCTATCTAGAAATGTCCTGTAATGATTTGGAAAAATTAAAGCAGCTTGTAATAAGCGACATCAAATAGCACCCGGGTTGTTCCCAGGATTTTTTCGCTTTGGGTTGTCGTAGCATTTCCACTTTTCACAATCAGTTGCGTTACAATGCAGAAAACCTCTCCTCTTTAGACGTTGAAGCAATTGTTCGCATATGAATCAACGCTGTTCAACTTTTCGTTCCTATAATTACAGTTGCCAATTTGCTGGTGAACCCTTCGTTATGTTTGAAAACGCGCAATTAGCTCCTAATGATTGTGCAAGCTCTGGTGTCTCTCATGGATCTTCGCAAGATAATGCTTTCAAATCTTCATCTTGATCTTCTTTCCAGTTATTTAAAAAAATCTAATGCAGAACTCTTAAACCATTGAATTCATTCTATGCACGTTTTTTTCTTGTAAAGCATGGTTACCAAAGGTTTCCACAATAATTTTTTACTCTTCAGCTGAAGTTTTTGTTTGAAAAATAATATTATAACATTCTTCGCAAATACAATTTTGTTGATATGAAGCCATATTTGAAGAGTTGTATCAAAAATGAAGGAAACTTATTTAGATATATAGGATATATTTAAAAGTGATTATTTCAATTATTCCAAAGCTTCAAATTGAATGTCAATTGCTATAATTAATTACTTCAAATTATAATTCTAAGCTACAACAGCTTGTAACTTATGTTGTATGTAAATAACGGTATTTTAATGCAGTTTTGAGCGCCTAATTAGTAAATTTGTGTATTAATACTTTCATTATCATCTTAAAATTAATTAAACAAATAAGCGTGCTCGCGTTGCGCAATTAAAAACAATATCAACAACATGCATTCCATTTATAATTCTAATTAATCTCTCCAACAAGCTGAACATTAGCATAATTCTACACGTGTTATATAATAAATTTACAAATAATAACTTCATTCTTCTACACAACTGCCGACGCTTGCTTATTGCTGCTTCCTCTGAAAACAACCAACAATCTCTCAGCTTAACAAACAAAAGACCGCAAAGAAAAACAAAAAGAAATAAATCGACCCGAAAACCGATCACACCACAATCAGTGTAATCCCATACTATATCAATTTACCTCGCAAGTATTTTTCATAAATCACATCTAGTCACCAAATTGACACCAATCCCCACTACCAGATTCCCCTTTGTTCCCTACTTCTAATATAGTGACGGCTCGGCCTACTTTGATACTTGCCGGGGATGCTCACGCCTTCGTTGTGGGCGTGGCGTAAGAACCAATCACTGCTACGACGTGTGTGGTCCTAGGGTCTTCATTACATCTTCTGTTGCCAATTTAACAATTCGAAACGCCGACAGAGATGGGGAGATTGGGCAAGCCGCGACGGAGAAAGATGGGCGCCGTAATTGTTGGCATCTCTGTTTACTAGATGCGTCTCAATATAATTAAAATTATTGTGCGTGTAAATCGAGATTCTTATTAGGTTTCTAGGCCCAAACAGAATTTTAAAATTTAAATCCAGTGGGTTTGCTATTTATTGGGTTATTTTGCACATCATTAAAAATTATTTTTTAATTATATGTTGTGTATTTTCTTAAGGTGGTAATAATTTGCTGTAAGTGGGTCGAAAAAAAAAAAGATTATTTGAGCGGTTCAAATATTTTCGCTTGATGCTTTTGGTACGTTAGTAGAAATTTCCGTCTTGGGAAACTTAAGCAGCGCTTAAAGGTCCTTATTTCACAATCGGCCAATAATAAATTCCGCTCCTTTATTTAAACAAAACCTGTTCGACAAAATTGTTTTGCCTAATTTTCAAAAAGTTGAAGTCAGAAAACGTTTTACTCGAAAACGATTAAAATAATTACATGCCCGGTAAAGCAAAAAACTAAAATATATCATTTATCGGTTTTATGCGGTGTGAACCTGTAATAAAGCTTCTCAGATCTGTACCTCGATGACCGGCAAGCAAAAACAAGCGGTGATGGAAAAGTAAAAGAAGAGTAGGGTATCCGGTTGCTTGGCGTTCGGCACTCATAAGTGGAGGTATGGGAATGATAGATTAGCTCAACGCTTGTAAAATACAAAGAAACGATGAAATTAGAAAAATTGCTGGTTAGAGCAGCGCTTGCAGCCGATGGATTCATGGAAACGCTGGACGTGGAAGATAGACGGCGGTTGCATGGTCATCTATTTGCGATGAATTGCGCCGACGAACCATTCTTCTTTCCCTTCGTATTCTCTGATGTTTACATACTTACCAATTTTTGTTATTCTACATAATTTTACATTGGAAGCGTAGCTTTCAACGCTTTGAATTTTAATTAATCTTATGATAATTGCCATTGCAGGCCCATAATGGTGAAGTATTCAACATAATTTAAATTGCAGTAAGGGTACGCCTACTCGAAAGGAAATCAAAATGCTAATAATTACGTACACTCTTGAAAGCGCGCCTTTAATAAAATTAAAGGCATCAACGAGACCAGGAAAAAGAAATCGTTCGCATAACACTATTATTGCAGCTACTTCTCTTACCGTCCAATTTAGCAAAGGAAGAGCATATATGATAATAACGGGGCTACTTATAGCCAGACAACTCTTAGCAGCTAAGTACATGCGATGCATTCCGATTGGAGATATTTGTAGTGTTTAGAAAACTATCTCCGATTAAAATGGTGAGATTTGAAAATTTTATCCAATTCTTTCGCTTTTAATGTACGCACTTAATATTTATTAAACTGTTAGTAGATAAGCCGCATTGCTTACAGTACAGATCTTAAGAGCCATTTGCGCTCATTAGATCCAATAAAATCCAAAAAGAGTTAATAGGTGTTGCTTTTATAATTTCTTAATAGACGATTGGAAAATATTGGCGCATGAAACGCGATATAAGGAGGGAAATAAGTAAATTGATGCAAATTGGAGGATGATTACTATATAATAATGGGGAGAAAGCATCTGGATTAAATAAAAGCAAATAATAATACGAACGTGGACACTTGCTTATTTGCAATTTTCATTTTTCTTTCACGTATAGTTGGTTAGTGATCGAACGTCGTTATTTGATGTGATGTCGATATCTGATTATAGAGTTCGATAAGTTGTTGATAGATGTAAAATTGCGCTGCTATTTATTTGATGATGGCGCGTGTTGGCTATGAAGGGAAAGTAATAGTTAAATTTGATGTGCTGCATATAACAGTGTCACGTTTTTTAGTCAATTAGTATCTGTAAGTTCTTATTAATTCCTTTTAATGCATTCCTGATTGGTATATTTCCAACTATCCTCAGGCTAATTATTAGTTATTTTCACGCCAACTCCTTAGCAATCTCTATAATTCAACCTCTCATTTTATTAACTAAGTTGATGGATTATACTTTCGTGCAGAAATAAGACCAAATGATAACTTGTCGGTACCGGAAGAGTTATTCCTGAAAAGGATTTATTTCCTTAGATCGTCATTAATATTGTATCAGATATTTATATTTCGTATTGGGAGAAATTGAATTTAACAATATTATCGATCATGACTATGAGTAATCTGTTTTTCACGATTTTTAAATTAAATATTTGTAAGTTAATGCTTTTATCTTAGATTTCATTAATCATAATTATTTCACAGATTGAATTGTATGTAAGAAGAGAATTTTGTAGCTTAGCAGTCTTGAGTTGAACTAGTTCTTAGCAAAAATAGACGCTTTTTAAGCACAACAAATTTTTTTTAAATCGAGAACGTTTATATAGATTGCAGACGACTTTGTAAGCAAAAATGTTATTTTTTAAAATAATATTATTTCTTCACTTACAGTCATAACCGAGATATTAGGACTATTTCAAGTACCCCCATTTTTGTCGGCATGTTTAAGACATGAATCAAAGATAAAATATCAACAACACATTTTTGTAGAACTTTGTCAATAAATTTGAGTAAAGTATTAGATGCAGTAAAAACATCTGAGCGTTTTTCTTTTTATTTTGGCTAAGCAGTGAGCAAAGTTAGACTGTTCAGATTTAGATATGCGGCGTTTTGTTCAATGAGTCAAATTTAAAGACATAATTTCGCAATTGAAGAAGTTCTCGTCTCTATTGGCTAGCTCATGCGGCCTGATGTTGTCTTGATGGATCAATACACCCTTCGTCTTGACCAATTTAAGACACTTCTTGTCGATCTTCTACTTTAATCTGGCCAGTTGTTGACTTTATAGTCCCAAATTGAGTGATTGGCCTGACGGAAGCAACTCATAGTGGAGACTTCTCTTCAAAATACATGGTAAATCATTCTTGGTCATTAATCCGGACTTGGTGACCGTTTGGGCCGACTTATCGCATTTGTACTGTGCTCTTTTTCACCTGTTGTTTTAGTATGTGACACAGTTTTCTTCGCCAGTCATCATCCGCGTCAAAAATAATTCGAGTCTGTTACGCTTCAGCAAAAAATCGCGGACATCAATTCGTTCCAAAAGGTTCTTTTGCGTCATTTCTTGTGGCACTTATACATCCAGCTTCTTCTTGAAACCAACCGTTTTCAAATAGTTCCAGTTTCCTGGTTAATCTCCATCGAATCGCGTTATAATGATCATCCTAAAGATTAATAATTCAGGGGTCGAAAACTAATTTACATTATGTAAATCGATGTTTTACATGAACTACAATTAACTTATTATCGCTTATCGATCAGTTAGTAGCTTAGACAAATACAGGGTAAATAAGGATTTTCAAATGTTTCATAAAATAAATTAACTAAGCTAATATAAACTATCACTTTAGCAATTTGTTTGTATTTCATTGAAACAATATTAGTTCAATTATGGGAAATCGTCAGGGTTTTTAAGGAAATTTGAATATGGGTACATACATTCTTTTCACATCATTTAAATCCTTGCTTTGCACACACTAATACTGATATAATGCTCCATTCTGCAAACTTATGGCAAATATTTATATAACAGCAAGGATAGATGAAAAATAATGATACCAAAAGAAAACTTACGTTTCACCTAGAAATAAACTTCAATTTTTTAATAAAAAAGTAGATCTAGTGATCATGAAAGACTTCTTCAAACATTGAAATTTAAATATAGGTAACTAGATCTCGCCGGATTATTCATAGTTCCATGATAGCGTTTATAGAATAAATATTTTAAGCTAACGACCTTTCAAAATTTACAGTTTGTCGAGATTTGAAGCCGGTCAAACTATACACATTTAATTCAACAATTTTCTGCAAAAAGTATGTCACTAACATCAACTCCTGTGTGTATCTCAAGCGATCAAATTTATAATGATATTTTTCGTTTAATATATTACAATACTTTTAGAATAATAAAACCGGTGTTGAAAGTCTGCAAGCTATAAATAAATTTAGTACAGCTTTGTCTTACTGCAGACAAAATACTACAAACTGAGTGGTACGGGAAAAAGGTACACAAAATTTTTTCGCAAAACAATCATTACATTATTTATGCGCGGTTCATCACACATTAATATCAATATGTAAACACAAGTTCAAATCGACACGTAAGTAATAAAATTTAAATCCTCACCGATAGAAACTTGTTAACATCGTGCATAAATAACGATTGCCTTACGAAATAACTAAACGCTGCATTAACGATCCGCAATGTAAGAACGGAAAACCTAATAGTACGTCCTCTCCTCCGCGCTCTACGGCAGAAATATCAAGGCACAAGAGAATCGCCGATAACCTGAGTTAAAATAATCGATTCCTTTCGATTATATCAAAAACAAGACATCACTTCAAAAAATAATCCAATCGACCTAATCAAAATCATAAATAACAATATTATATGAATGAATAACTAAACGAACAAGCACAAACACATCGCGCTATCCAAGTGAGCACAGACGACAGTCTATCCCCACCATAGTGATCTGGAGATCGGCCGGCATTATAAATAACCCATAAAACTTGTCAAAATCGACTAGAGCAAGGGTATGAAAAACTGTGATTCGTCGTCTGGGGCAAGCCACACCTTTGACGTTCCGCCCTGCGACAGAAGCTCCGCCTTTCACTAAGATGTTCCGTTCAGAGTTACGTAGCAATCCGCCGGGTGTGGATCGTAAAACGATTTGATCTCTGGTGGTAGTGTTTGTTTTGAATTGTAAAATCTTCCGCTCTCCAGCGACGAGATTAAAAAACTGACAAAATAGTGTTGTGGCAAATTTTGTGACTGAGTGATGCTTTGAACCGAACTAAGTGCCGGTGCCAAAATGGCTGCTACCCTAACAACAAATCTTGTGCAACAACATTTCCGGCAAAACTTGGAAAGCACCGATGGTTCTGTTTCTATGGACTCTAATGATATGTCGAATTACGACCGAGAATCCCCACACATAGACAATAGCAGTTGTTGTAGTGATGACACAGTGTTGTCCGTCGGGAACGAAACCCCAGTTGTCAGTGAGGACCTTTCCTTTAAAAACATTGAAAGCCATTTAAACGCAATATCAAAAATTACTAATAGCACCCTAGACCCAGAAAGTTCGCGGAAAAGTTCTAGTCCCCTAAGTCATAGACTAAGTCCCGCTAGTGTTAAATCGGTTTCTGACTCACCGAGTTTTTCCTACCGAAGCTTGGAAAATTATCATGACAAATCCAACCCCACATCACCATTAGACCACAGCCAATTGTTCCGGCAAAACATGTCTCCCATAAGTCCAGGAAGTCAGCGCCTTTACAACTCCGGCCCAGATTCGCCAGAAAGTCTAAACCGAAGCCCGAAACCACAAGAAACGCAGCATTTTTACTTCAGCAAGCAGAACGGATCCAAAAGCTCAGCAACCAACAATAACGAGACCAATCACGGAAGCCTAAAATTCTCCATCGACAACATCTTGAAAGCCGATTTTGGGAGGAGAATCACAGACCCCATTCACATAAGGAAAACCAAACCAAAAAAAGTAATACCGGAAAGCACAGGAAAAAGCTTTGAGGAGCCTGTCAAAGCTCCATCCGGACCTGTAGATTTAAGCAAAACGGAAACTAGTCAAGAAAAAACATCAGGAAGTGCCGCGGGTGAAGGTGGTTCAGGGGCTCAACCTATGTTGTGGCCGGCTTGGGTGTATTGCACGAGGTACAGCGACCGACCTAGTTCAGGTAGGAGTTCAATACAATTTCTTATAAATAAATAATACTGTTAAATATGGTTAATACCACCTGGTGCGACGTCTGGGTGTTGAAAAGACCCATTAGCACCTTGTTAATGTCATTTGCAGGAATAGATATTAGGAAATAATTTATAGGCAATGTCAACAGCTATCTTTTTGAGGATCTTTGAAATACTATTGAAAATCCTGAAGAGATTTGGGCTCTCACGATTTAACCGGTAGAGGGCAGCTTCAGTGGGACTAAGTAGTAAATTGACGAAGAGCCATGCAAATTTTGTTTCGAATTAAATATGTGCAAGCCAACCAAGAAAATATTGGCTACGACTTGCTTAACAAATTTTTATTTATTATACCGACCCATAAATTAAAATGTGCAAAGTTGTAGTCGCGCGCATTTGCGTCTTTAATATAAATTTCTAAAATTCTTATAAGAGTAAAAATTCAACTTTAAACAATTTAACAAATGGTTAATACGCTAGTAAAAACAGCAATTTTGTATGAATAATTTCTACGTGCATAATGTAAGCCAATAATATGGATAAAAATTAAAGAACAGAAAAAATACACAATTTGTCATCATATTCATATGAGTATGTGTATAGAAATCGTTATAAGTGTGCTAGTTAACCACTACGGGACATAACGCTCGTTTTTTTAAAAAAGAGAAAAATAAAAATGAAATCTTTTTTAAAAAAATATAAACAAATCATTCCTTACCCCTTAGTATTTATTACTAGAAGTATAACAATTCGAAGTACTTGTACTTTGAGTATAACAACTCGTTTATAGTACATTGATTGTGCATTAAGTGAGCATAACGTATTTTTTAGGTTACTACTATTTTTTAGGTTCTCGGAAAGTTCCTTATATACCCTTGGCTTTGGGTAGCTACGTCCATGTTAGGGTAGCCAGGTCCTTATTTAACTTGCTTCAGTTAGTTTACCCAGCGTGTGGTCTCTTAATTCTAATGAGACTTATCGAGTCACCTTTTTAAAATTGTGAAAATTCATTGATATAGTAATATATTGTGGAGTCATTAATAACACTGGGAATCTTCACATGATTTAACACATTGCATATAAAAATCCTGTTTGTTTGCTACGCAAGTAAAAGCAGAATTTTGTGTAAATAATTTGTACGCACATAATGTAAGCGAATAATCATATTTAAATAGGCGTTTGTGCAGAAATCCTTTAAGTGTTGTAAAATCACGAATAAACTCTATAAATATACTCTAAACTGATATTATGAAAATTGTAACTTATTTTTTAATTTAAAATCTGGGGCTATAGAACGCAGCTAAGTTGTATTTTGAGTAAGTTGAGTCAATAAATCTAAAGAACAGAAAGGATAAGCTTCTTGAATCTTCACTTGATTTAAAATTGAGGATTTAAAACTCCTATTCGTTTAATACCTAAATAAAGGCAAGATAGTCAGAATAATTTCTACGGGAATAGCTTTAGCCAGCTATATGAAAAAATCAGTAAACAAATAAAAGCAAAGAATTGGCAATCGCATTTATATAGCATATGGGCAGAAATCTTAATAAATGGCCTGGCTTTGTGATATCTAGCGTTAAGTCACTTAATTTTTAAAGATAAGTCGCTTAGTCCTTATTTTACAGTTGTGAAAATTCATTGAAACAAATAGACTATTATTAGGAATCGTTAATTTGATTCAGTCTACTTTTAAAATGAAAAACCAAAATCTAAACATTAGAAAATAGATAAAGTACAATGTTACTAACAGTAAATAAGCATGTATAATTCCTATTTGTACTATCAGTACTATTACTTAAGTCAAAGTAAAATGGTAAACTAATTTCAACATGACTTACTAATGTAAGTGAATAATTTGAAAATATTAAAAAACAAACCAAATTTTGTAATCTTATTTATGAATGTCTAAGGATTTGAAATTATCAAATCACTTGAAAACAAGCCACCTTAATATTAGTATCGTGTTAAAATTTATTCAAAATTATGTAGATGAAGCAACTGTTCTAACTATGCTTAAATACAGAGTATGTTTAATATAAATTAACTAGAATGTCTAATAAGAACCTAAGCCATAACGTTTAAAATAGGAGAAGATTCACACGATAAAACTATAAAAATATAATTTTGTAAGAGGAAAAAGAAGCGTATTAATTTAATAATGCAGTCCATTAAACGTTATCTTTTGAAAATCTTGAGCTGACGTTGATGCGGGATATTTTCGTACATGCTTGTGTTGGCTGGATAGCGAGTTTGCGACTATTTGGCCAAGACCTAGCAGGGCTCCTGGTAGGGGTTTCCATTTCGTTGCGTTGGATACAAAAAATATTCCCTGCATTAGGTATATAAATCAAATTGTAAAATTCTGAGAGCTGCTAATGTAAGAATGTTGAAAGTTTTATATTTTATTAATACAATTTGCAAAAAATAATCACTTATGATCATTTGATTATAATTGATTTTGTAATTAATTCGATTATTTATTTATACCAGCAACACGTTGATACTTTCAGCAATCTCTGTCTAAAGAAAATAAAATACTGGCAAAATAAGTGATTTTAAGTTTAGATGTCTGTTCGCCTATCTAAGGTTACTTTTGTTACTTTTCTATAATCTACTGAACGATTTACAACTAAATTTCATAGTTAACAATACTTCCTATACACAGTTAATTTTGTGGTTAAATTGCAAAACCATAAGATATAGTTTACTTGGAAAAATGTTAGTTCTGTATCCCATTTTGAATTATTATATTACAAAGCTATAGTATAACAAAAAATGTCTTGAAAAGCTGTAGTTTATTAAACGTGAGGAAATTTGACATAAAAGAAGCTATTTTAGCATTATTATAGTATAAATATTAACGGAAATTTATTTAAAAATTAAGATTTTACGGAAATTATCGTTTAATTGATTCATAAAATGAAAGACAAAAGTTTCAAAACTTCAATATATCAAATTCAGTTTATCTAAAAAAAGTTTCAGCAATTTTTTTTAATTTTCCTAAAACTTTTACCGAAATAAAAAAAAATATATTACTTAATAAAATTTCACATAGGTTTTGATTGTTTCACTACAATTGTAAATCATCAGTGAGTCAACATAATTTGGAATTGACATAATCATTCTTCGTAAATTTGTAAAATAAAAAGGAAGAGATAACTCGCCTCTATACGGAAAGAGATTTTTTTGAAAATCATTTTTCGTAAGCGTTTCAGGTCAAAACGTTAGTAATTATTTAAAAACTCGCATTACCTCCAAGTTTTCGTTCTCTCCTTATGTTTCACGAGCTGAAAAAAGTATTGCAATTAATAAGTGACAACAAACATCTCAAATTGGTGGAGTTTACTAGGCTGTTCAATAAATTTTGCGGTTCGAAAAAAATAAACACAATTTTGTTTGTTTGAAACACACTTTATTATTCAGTATGGTCGTCCTGAACATCAATACACTTGTGATTACCATTCATGAATTTTATCCCTGAAGTGAGAATCTGGAAGGGCTGCAAAATACACATCCACATCTGTTATGACAATTTCATGAAAAACGCTTTCTAAGCATGAATTTGCTTAAGTCTGGAAACAGATGGAAGTCGCTAGTAAATACGGTGGATGTTCCAACAATTCGAACTTCAATTAATGGATTTTAGCCATTATCAAAATGCTTTTGTGACACGGTGCATTGTCCTGATGAAAAATGATTTTTAAACTTCTGCAAAACGGATCTTTTTCAGCTGGTCTAAATAATTACAATAATATTCATAATTTATTGATTTACCAGTTTGCAAGTAATCCACAAACAAAATTCCTTTCGCATCCCTAAAATCTGATAGAATACTTGGCCAATTTCTGGACACGAACTCGTTTCGGAGCCCAAGAACCAGGTTCACACCACTCTTTAGCCTCTTGTTTTGATTCAAATTCATGGTGATAGACCCAAGTATCATCCGTAGTAATGAATCGACGCACAAAATTCACTTTATCCTTTCGAAAACGTTCCAAATATTGCTGATAAAGTTACATTCGAATGTGTTTTTATTTCACTGTTAGCTAATGCGGCACCCATTGTGGACACAGCTTTCTGAAGCCCAATACAGTCAAAATATTGCTTAAATTGTCCAATGAGATCCCTACTTTAGGGCTTCTACTAAATTTCTTTCAGTGACTCATTTTCCAATACTATATTGTGCATTTTATCTACGATTTCTGGGGTCTTTGATGTTTTTGGAGGTCCTTGACGTGAATGGTCTTCAACGCTTATACAACCATGTTTAAATTCAACAACCTATCTATTGTACTAATTGAAGGCGAAGAGTTAACACTTAAACCATTGTTCATTTTAAACCTACCAAATATAAAAAATTCAATCACTGAACGATACTTGGTTTTTCCATTGTCAAGAAATACTGTTACGTCGATACTGGATGGCTTATAAACAAAAACAAAGACCGAATTGACAGATTGAATCGAAACTTCACATACGTTCGCATGAAGAGTGTACCAACATAACAAAACAATTTAGGCTAGTAGCAACTCTTATTGAATCAAAAACTTTATTAACAATCTAGTAAATGATATGTGTGTCATTTATTTTTTGTTTAATTATGAATGCTAATTTTAAAGTTCATATATGAACATATTTATAATAACCCTGAGAATATTAAATTGGAATCTTATTAGCTTTATTTAGAATATAACAATTGGAGTAACTCGCATAACATATTTCGCTCTATTGTGCATTTTGCAAATTTTTTATTGTTTGGTACGGCATATTTACTTATGTCGCGGTTATCTAAATCTTGTGTGCAAATCATACATATTTTTCCGTTGCTTTCTAGCTACATTATCGCTCTATCTCTTTACTATAAATTATGTTGCTCCATAGAAGACTAAAACTTTATTTCATATATGTAGTATTGTATATAATACTTGTATATTTCTCCAACTCTTTAGAAAATTGTGTTGTATTGATTTGAGTACAGCATGATTTTTGATAATTTATGATTAAAATATTTCGCACTTTAAAAGTGATGAGTTTATCAAATTCAAGATTGCATTTACAACACTGAATGTATGTTTTGGAATTTCATTTCTAGAGATTAGAGTAAAGAATAAAAATCTTTTAGTTGACGCGAGTTCCTCGCGTTTTTTAAAACAAATTATCCCATTGAACTATAGATTGAATTTGGGAAAATATTGCGTAACTGCAATATAGAATTGAAGAATTGTAATTCACTGATGCCGCAAGAGAAAATCAATTTTAATGGCATACTTAATTAGTAAGAAACAAATTAAGAGCTTATTAATATCCAGTAGCAAATTGAATCAACAATCAAAACTTATAGTTATATCGCTCCATAAATAAAATGCTAAAAAATAGGAGTGCCCCTAATGCATTAGAACACACAGGTATCTAAACAATCTAATTAATAAAAGACCTCTTGTATTGGTTAATAGCCTTGAGAAAATAAATTATAGTTTTCATTCGTTCAAAATATAATCATTTTTTAATACGAATTAAATATGTGTATTCTATATTAATAATGGCAGCATAAAAAATAATGGACGCCGAAAATAATCAGTCTGGTTGATTATACAGTGAGTTTTCACCCGTGATCGACTATAAAAACAAGAAATTAACATTTTAAATAGCATCGTTAAAAGTAAATAAAAATGCCAGAAATTAGTCGGTGCCCCACCTACCGGAAAGTTAACATGTTGAATAAAAATAATCAAATGCTATATTAACTATCTCGTAAAAGTAATAAATGACATAATAAAAATGGAGAGATGAGCCATTTTATGCAACGAATGTTCACTTAATTAGCAACAATAAAGAAAACATTGCCAAAATCGTACTCATACATAAAGACGCTCTCGTTCTACAAACTAACGGAATTGAAACGGCTTTACACAATAGCGGCCGAAAGACCCATAAAAACTGTCTATGCTGCAAATAATGACTAGTTAAGTTTTATGTAAGCTAATTCATTAAAGTATCATTTTTCTAGGCATTAACCTAACGTATTGTTTGCTCAACAAAATTAATGGTATGTTATTAGATTGTATATTTTTTATTTCCACTTAATTCATTGGGCCTACTCTGATCGCAATGTAATTAAACAGTATTCGTTCAATAAATCTTGTTTGCGATTACATTTTTGCAAATTGCCTTTTTCACGATTTAATTCTGTCTTTGATGTTTCTTTCATCGTTTGTGTTTGTTTGAGATCTTTGGAACAATTTATTGTCTCAAAGAAATATTATTACCAAAAACGGTTTTATAACTCAATAAAAGCTTCCAAACCGCATTGATTACAAATGTCTGTTATATCCGCACAGGGGGTTGCCAGGGTAAAGAATAGGAAGTCCTGGGTGGCTGTCTCGCATAAAAGGACGACACGTACGTTTAATGCAATAGTGTTGCTAATCCTAAACTACCGACAATACATAGTGAATAATGTGTTTACAAACTAGCATCTGTGTGATTCCTATTCACATGTCGGCTATCCTTATAACATGTATATCTAGGGATGAAAATCCCCTGGAATTATGTTGACTTCGCGGTTAATCCAAACCATTATAGGGGGTTAAATATTTTGCCAGATAGCATGTATTATTAAATTTATTGCGATTGCAAACGATTTATTTTTCAATAGAAGCCTGCAGGAATACATTTTATGCTGTTACACGATTATCAAAAGCTTATGCTAATTTCGATTTTGATGTCGAAGCGGGGATTGCAAAGTTAATGATTTTACTGCACTCGCTTTAGATAAACGGATGCGGTGTGGCTGCACTAAATTTCCTGATATAAATTTGTTATTGCTTACAATAACAAATTTGTCCCGACCTGTAAACAGCGAGGGTATGGCAATAAATTTACAAAACCATTATAATATATTAATATAATGTGTAAAGTTGCTGTAAGGAATTTAAATTCGTTTAGTTTTGTGCAAGTCTCTTAGATTTATTTGACAAGATAATCGTGCCAGAATATTATACATAGAAACGACATTAAGCAATTCGTTGAATTTATTGGGTTATTATATGCACGTCTTTGGCTAGATAAAAACATGTTAAAGGCCCATCAGGCAATTTGTTAAATCAATTTTGCAATTTCATATATACTCATTGGAGTTGTTTATTTCAATTAAAAATTATTGGCTGCTTTACGTAGCTACTTCTATTTTAGTTGGTTGCTTACATCGATATGTTGGTGGAGTTTTTACTATAATTAAACGAAATCAAGAGCCAATAGCGTTAAACATGGTTTTGTTAACGTATTACATATCATCTTATCACTAAGTTGAAATATTACTTCAGTAGTTATCCCACTAAATAGTATCTTGAGGTAGCAGCTTTTTTAATCTTGTGTGGACATTTCGTACGCCTAGTTTATAACAAACAGCTCTATCACGTAACTGTAGCTCAGAAAATCTGTAGTTGCAAAGGATTAGATGAGTTATCCATTGAAGACGAGGGGGATAAGAGTTAAGAGAAACGTTTTTCTTTGAGCTAATAGTGGTGTGATCAATAGTTTTACTATTGCGAAACAATTTTAAGAGGCTGTTCGTTTGGTTCGTTGTTGTATCTTTAACGTAAGATTTATTGGATTTTTGGGAACGGTTGGGGCAATTGTTTTTGCGTGTAGGTGAACCTTGCTTAAGAAGCGATTTGTAATGTGGCATCAATATTATTTTGGCTTTACTAATGTCATCTACTTTGAAGCTATCTTCAGTCTCATCGGTGTTGGTTAATAATATTGCTCATCTCGATAAGAATGCTTTTTCTTTGCCTAGCAGCCTCGTGATACTTATAATTGTCAAAGTTTGCCCGCTTGGGTTTTATTTCTTGATTTTTCAAAGGTAATTTTTAAGACGATGGGCAATGGTTTGTCCATTTTTGGTAGATTTTGGTAGGAACTCCATTTCCTGATGATTCGGAGCACTTTGCAATAAAATAAAATTTTCTTAGTTTGAGATTGATTGATGTTCTTTGTACAAGTGGCTGATGAATCAGCATTGTTTTGTATGTTTTGAGTGTCATCAATGGAACTTAATACATGAGAGCAGTTATTTTTCCAATTTTTATGAGGGTCCACGCTCATCTACAATTTGAAGTTACCTAAATATTAGTTTTGAATAGTTGTTCGAAGTAATACTTCAATATTAAAGCATAAAAGAGACAAACTATGAAATCCTTTATTACAGTTTTGGCAGACTGTGGGTACTCTTTAAACTTTTTTCTTTTTGCTATATAAAACACATTAAATTAATATGGTGGTCTTGGGATTTTGACTACGACTGTTTACTCTTTTATGCAGACTTTTTCACTCTCCTTAATTTATTTGTGAAATTTAATCTTGACACTTCGTATGTAATCGTTGTATACCTTTGTAAAAGAACCGATTGGTAAGTAGTAATCGATTTAGGAAAAAAGGGTTCACTCCTCCAATCCAAATATCTCGAATTTTAAGCCCAGCAAGAAAACATTGTTGGGCATCTGATAATTCCCATGTTTAGTATAGCAACAAAATTCGCCGTCATTTCAGCTATTGTAACTGGCTACGATCACCGACTTTTAAAATGCTCTGACAAGATTATGGATTGTAGAAATTGATCTTGTTTATGTAGGATTCTCACGTGTTGAGAAATAAAATAGCTAAAAATCACAACATTTATTTACCAACATCTGCAACACACACGTGTGCTGAAGCTTTTGAACGTCGTTTTCGGTACATATTCACTATATCAATATATTATCGTTGGCACTAAAAGAGTTAAATACTGGTTATTGTTATTTTCTCTTCCTAAAGAATAAATTGAATTACTGAAAAACGCAGGACGTTGATAATGAAATCTCATTCTTTGTAGACTTTAACAACAACAACAAGATGATAATCTGCAAATTCTATTTTATTGTAAAAAATAGAACACTTGGACAGAATTAGAATAAAATGATAAACGAGTTCAGAGATTAAAAGCTTTAAAACACTTGTGAGGCATCAGAGTCCCGATGATGAAATTTGTCGTCGGGCGATCCATCATCTCTTTGATATTTCTCCTCCTGTTGGAGTCACCCGCGCACTGTGTGAGTTCCTGAGCTATTGCCGTCACGAGGTGGGCCCCACAACACACTTTTACATGTGTACGTTAACGAAGAGCACCTATCTGTGTAGTATTTCTTGTATCTATTTCCGTTCGCGCCTTCTATAAATAATGGGAGATATGAGATGAAGGAATGCACAACACGACACTTCTTGCATCCCAAATAAACGGCCAATTAGATTTTTTCGGAAAAATAGCCTTCTTTATTCAGTCGTGTGGAAAATTAGAAATAAATCCCTAAGTTTGCATGATTAACACCCAAAGAGTTTTGGTAGGTAAAAGCAGATTGTTTTAAGTTAAAAATAAAAACGCAGGCTACAGTTTGTGATAGGCCACTTGTTCGTAAAGCTCTTATGCTAGAATGCCAGCTTTATTTTGCAGCAGTATTTATCTAGTAGGCGCAAGAAACATAAGTGTACACTAAAAGCCAAACCCGAGATAATGCGTAAATGTTGTAGCGCAGAAGTTTATCTGCTCTGCTGTGTGCCCAGTAATTCACTTTTGAGACAGTCTCTAGTGTTTATTTTAGCGCAAACAGGACAACTGGAGGTGGATAGAAGTACTTGGTTGTAGATTATGCAAGGAAAGACCAATTATTTGAATTATTAATTGCTAGTGTACACCTCGTTTCACTCCTCTAGTTCCCCTTGCCGTAATTGCAAAATTAGATACACGGCGGGCGCACGGCTTACACTGAATTTAATCTGAAATAGATTTATTCCACCTTCCTCTTAGCTGCAAATTACTCACCATAAATTACTCTAGTTTAGACACATTGTTTATGGTACGCAAGAAGCCGCATTTGGTTATGCAGTTACGACCCTTCAGCTAGGATGCATTATCGTTTATATTTACGGTAAAAGGACGCGTTTCTAGTTCCTGGTGCACAGGAAATTACGAATGTAGTGGTCAATGCAGAAGAACCCGTAAATTTTCAGAGATATGTAGGTGGTCATAGGGGTGGAATTACTTTCAGTGTGCAAGCGTCGGAATGAAATGTAGCATGTTGAATACTGAGAGTGGTTTAAAATTAATTGCATGTAGGGATGGTTTATATTTGTTATTTTGTTGAAATACTGAATAAAAATTGCGCAGGGCTTTAATGGAACAGATTGTTGCATAACTTTAGCTTAAAAAATGGTGTTTTGTTATATTTATACCTTGAAATAAAATTGTATTAAAATAATAAAACTATTTAATTAGACCTAAAGCAATAATATGGTATTTATGTCATATAATTCCGCCTCTTTGTCACCCTTCTCTTCTCCTCTCTTTTTATTATTGATGATAATGACATTTCCGCAATGCGAATTAGTGTACGTATACTATGAAGTACACACTTTGTAAAGAAAAGAGTTCAAACGTTCATTATTGTAGACATAACTTGGAAAAAACAAAGGTTCTGTATTACACCGTGCTATGTATTCATATTTAGGTTGTTTTTCTAGCTACTTTTATTATTTTTTATAATAGAGAAGTGCCCTAAAAATTTCCACATACATGTTCTTTGATTTTTTTACCTAACTTACGACTAAAGTTTCGCAAAACTTACTTAAACTTACGATTCTTTATTTTGGAACTATTTTTACTAAAATCGTTACGTTAATACTTCAAATTTGATATTGTACTGGGAGAAAAATTTAAGCAGAGGTACAATGAGTAAAAAACGCAGGAATAAATCTGCCCAATATTCCCGTATATGTGTAGCAAACAACTGCCGGATTTTTATAATTATAATAATATATAGCAAAATTACGTGAAATTTAATGCAACGAGTAATTATTATTTTGTGTGTCCCAGATAGCTTCTCAATTTTTAATTATTTCATTACTACATTTTTAACTTCTGTTTAGAAGCTCTAACTTCTGAAGCTTTTCTTTCCCTGTGTGCGTGGGCTTAAAGTTATTGAACCCATCGTTCTTCATTGCTCTCAACATGATTTGTTCAACACACAGAAACCTATCATCCAGTATTTCTGAAGTAATACTACCAAATATTGTTTTTACTGCTTCTATTAAATCATCGGTATTATTAGACAAGCTTCTATGTTGTAGACTATCGAATTAAAATACCAAGTCTAATCCATTAATGTCTGGTTTATACAGAGTTTGTGATCCCTCATCAAATAGCAGATAACTTCGATTGTGTTTTCTTAAGTGTAACAAGTCTTCATGGATGTGAATCTCATCTTTGTCAGGAAATACTTTTGACTAAAAATCTTATATCTCTCTTATAATTTTCTGCGATAGGTAGTTTAATATTGCTTGAAACCCTGAGGCCTATTTTTCAAAATTCGGAAAGATGTCGAAATATCAATTACGTAAGCAGCTGATCTCATAATTATTTCTGCTAAGGAGAGCTTGTTTGAGTTTTTCAAATTTTTGATCATAATTTTTGCATTTGTTAGCACAGTTTTGATTTTTGAAAAAATTTTAATTAGAAGCACCTTTCCCAAATTTGATTTGGTCATTCAGTAGCACTTAAATTGTTTATACCTACCGTAGTAGCTCGTTTTTGTAATTGTTTGGCTTTTTTGCATCAAGAACTCAAAACTCTCTTTTGGTATATTTACTGTTTTACAACCAGTTGATATTAAGCTGAAATATAATAATTGATTTTGACGAGTGGAGAATATTAAACAAGTGGGCACAAATTGCATTAATTAGATCATTGAAATAAAATCAAGTTAGAGCACCATGTATTTTTAAATTAAAACATTTAACTGTTACTGAGAGTAAGGTAAGGTAAAATCCCGACTTATACAATATTTCAATCACGCCTACAAGGAAATAAAAAAGATAGTTTCTCAAGGTAACGAGGGATGTCTTTTATGTTTTACATACCCAGAACAGATATAACAGAACATAAACTACGTGGAAAATATAGGAAACAGTGTCTATAGTAGAAGATCATGGTCATGAATAATGAAATAAAGAAGTATAAAGTAGTCAGGTTTATTACAAAATAGCAATGACAACTTCATGTAGATTACCTAAAAGTAATAAATATGCATGTAAATATACAGAATAGTTTTAACATTACCAAAATCTTAGGAATGTGCATTACAACATATAAAAAAGTTAGAATTACAATCTATATACACATATATTTCAAATAAATAAAGATATTTATTAAAATTGAGTGATCAGATTTTAAAATAATGAATGTACAATTATTGTCTGAATAAGAAGGGATGAAACATATGAATAAAACATTGTGGTAATTAGCAGTGTGTAACAATACTATACTTATAAAAGAAATGTAGACTTCAGAATATGGACATTCAAAGTAAAAGTTAGCACCCCTACAATAAGGAAACATATATTTTATTACGAATTACGCGATACAACATACTTCAAACACCTTTACTTATTAATATTGAAAAAGTGTATCTACTTTTTCCCAAAGTTGATACTGATATACTATTTATACTATTTATATTTGCTGTACTATCCGTGCGAAATTTCATCAATCAAGCAGTTGTGTTGTAGTATAATAAAACACGATCATGCCAAGTTCCCTGCAGCAAGATCATCTTGAAGAAAATAAGACAGCCAGACTAGGAAGCTTTACCACATCCCCCTATTTTATCAACATAGCGCCATCCGACTATTCAGCACACCCATGGAATATTCTCTGAGGAATAACAATTTGAAAACACCAATGATGTGCAAGCTCCCCTAAATTAACATTTTCACCAAAGTCAACTTATTCGGAGATTGACAAAGGCAGCAAGAAGAGACTCGATAGCGAAAATATATAAACAAGCTCTTTTTCGAAATTATCGGCTGAATTTTGCAAAGTTTAAGTATTTTTAAGCTATTATTTGCTAGTTATGTAAATAAATAAAATTTTTCGGCGGTCTCTTTGACAACGCATACAATGTCTTCCATGAACGAAGCTATATTTACCGATAACAATATATTTACCACTGATAAGACATATACAGCTATTTTAAATATGACTTAATGCATATAATTTGAAGAATGGCACGTCTTAAAAAATGTTCTGCTGTTACATAGCGGATCAATTTCCGTCTTGACTCTATTGCAATATTATTTTAAAAGTATATGTTCCAAAGGTGAAAACTCTGGGCCAAAACCTCTGTTATTTTTCTGATACAGCATTTTAATTTGTTCTTCAGCAAAAGCTAATTATAAAATAGATTAATTAATCTGAAGTACGAGTTGGGCGAAGCACTGCTTGCGACAAGTTAATCTTGGCCAAGTTGTGTTCTGCTCGGTGTTGCTTGCTTCATGAATATGCAAATTTCATTTGGATTTCTTTATTTTTTATATACTTTGTTTATGGTGCATGTCGTTGCCGACTAGGCTCATTTGTAACTCTAGCAATGAAAAAGAAGGAGAACAAAAGACATCAGCAACAATCAAGGGTAATTACTCCATTAAAAGTTTATAATGCAATTCCAAGCCGCTCATTATATCGAATTCTAGAAAAAAATAATTACAGACGATATAGATCACCGTGTACGCGCTACACTTCCAATTTTTACATTGGTACTCTGAGGTTTTGGTTTATTTTCAACTATTATTTACCCATTTTTGTTTAGATAACGTCACATTTTAATGGCGATTTGTTGTCCACGTGTATGTTCCGGTATAATTCTGATGTAGGAACCTATTACTTGCTGGTAATCAGTAATCAGATAAAATTTCAGCTACAACCGTCACTAAATATTGCATTTGCTTTCAGTTTTTTGAGCACAAAATTTCCATTATGTACCACTGAACGTTCTGTATAATATGGGTACCAGTTTATTGGCGGTCTAATTTAAAATATGGGAGCTCATGCGGTTGCATTTTAGAGTGCAGAAATAAATTAATATATAGCATGCTGTAAAAATAAAATGGGATTTTAATAAGGAAACCACCCGGAAGAGGTCATCCTGAATAATAAAAGCGAAATTTACAGCGAATATAAACGTCCGCAGCGTTTAACACCTTCAGAGCCAATCTTGAAACATCTGAAAACACGCGCAGCCTGCTGCTCTGCATATTTATCAGGTCTCAGGTCGCAGTTAAATTGATCCACTGGAAAGGCATTTCCAGTATCGATAAATTATCGACATTATTCAAATGTTTAATTGCATCACTCAAGATGATGACAGATATCTAAATCAAAAGTTATTATCTCGTTAAATGCATATTATTAACCTTTATCTCTGGATTAATTGCTAGTTTACGATGTAGACACACTTAATTCTATTAATTATGGTTATAGGATTGTACACATATAATTATGAACTGCAGATTTGCAATTCCAGTTAGGCGGTTTCTATGTGATCTGCAGTTGACTTTTACTAAATTGGCTTAATAATGGAAAATTCTTTGTAAAATTGTGGTTTGATTAAAGAGAATGACCAACCTAGTTACTAAAATTAGTCCATATCGCTTTTAGGTAATTCATAATGGCAGCTATTAACTTATTTAATGATCCGATTATTATTTATGATTTTATGTTGGTTATAAAACTATCATTTGGATAAAGTTGATTATGAATGCATGATATTATAATGTTTGAGGAAAATTTTTAGTTGTACTATCAATGCTGGCAACAGCATCCACAGGCAATGCTTTTCATTATGGCATGCTGAGACTGGTGCAACAAGCGATCGTTTTGGAACTGACATACAAAAACATCAATTACAAAAATTAAGTCCGTTTGAGTCTGTTTCGCATCTACATGATCAAGTTAACAACCAGTATGTCGGGAAATGACAATCCTGCGTGCACCTGTACCTACAGATTGAGTCAATAGATAAACTGGTGAATTAAAATGAAGAGATCATTAAGGCTGAGGTGATAAAAACCTGCATACTTAACAATAATAGAGAGTTCTTAGCCGTAGAAACTACTGAAATTGTGCTTATATAGTAATTTAGAAGTAGTTGAATTAAATCAAAGCAATTGCCTGATCTGGCAGAGAGGTGATTCTTGTCTTGATAAAGCAGCAACTCGTTAGCGGGATTTAAAGCATCCCCAGAGTACGTTAAAATGTACTCTGTAAATTACTAGCTCGTTAGAATTACGTAGTTTATATAGAAATGCAAAGGTACTGAGGAAGGGGATATTAAATAATCGCGGCAATAGCGGGAGAAAACGTTGCCATTTTTTGCTGCCTGGCTGCTACATCTTATAGGTGACTGGCATTAATCAAATTAGAAAATCTTAGTACAGCAGCAGTTTTGCGAATTATTCATGAGCTGCCCTGAAATATTCTGCATTTTAACTGTAGCGCATAAAAAATTGAAACGTTTTTAACGGACATTTTTGCAAACCTTATCTAAAATGTTTTCAAAACTACCATGTAAATAGTCCCAGAGCACACGACAACAAAGTAAACGTTTTAATTACCATTCTTTCGGGCAATGAAAATCGTATATTGTAACATTCCTTAGATGTCGTTTAAATATTTAAATATTTGTAAGCAAAATAAGCTTATAAATGATTGGAATGCTCAGAACGAATGCTGGTTATAACATTTTTCGCGTAGGCGTAACAATACCGGTGTTTTTCTCTTTGCGAGGATTTTGAATTTAGGAATGATAGCATCGATCAAAAGATGGTGCGCTAAACGTGAATCTGGTTATAAATTTAAATAAGTAAGGAAATATGATTTATGGACTGTTGGAATTAATGAGCTTCGCTAGATAATATGGTAGAATTCTATTGAAGTGAACGCCTTCAGTTAACATCTTGTAGACACTGATTAGTTGAATGTAAATAGAGTCTCCAATGGCTACAAAGTAACAATTGTCTCTTTATCAATTATTGTTGACGTTGTTTTCGGTCTGTGGCCACCCATTTATCACAATTGTAGTTTGTTATGCACGAGTCGTTGCCGAGTCCGATATGAAACCTCTACTTGCAGACAATTCAGTGCCAAATTGTCCACAATTGTTTATTGTAGCATTTCAATCAAGTGAAAATTAGATAATTGTATGAATGAATTTGAAACATGTGTTTATTCTTAATTGCAGCTGAAACGATATCTTCGCATCCTGTGTTTAAGCTACACAAGATTGGTTATACAATTCGTAGTCTTAACGCGCGATATCCAGCAACATCATCAAGGTATTATCAATTTTTTAAGTACAGTCAAAATTTGCTAACTAAAGTTAATGAGGTGCACATATCAGGTAATCAAATACGTTTTCGTTTGGCAAAAAACTGTATTGGCAGTAAAAATAAATTTCGTCTTGATCCACGACTTCCTGTTAACGATTTGGCAGCTTATAAATTCGACTTTTATAAAAAAAATCAAGGGCTTAAGCTTGCAAAAAGTTTAATATCTCATCATTTACATGATCTGCATTATTAAATTTTTAGTTCTAATGTGGCTAACCAAAGAAATAAAGTTATAATTGGATGGAGGCAGATCAGGTGAATAAGGCGGATGTGTCATAGTTTTTCCATTTCAAGTTCAATATTTTGGGTAGCTTTTGCAAGATGAGGTTAGGCGTTATTTTGGAGGAACAAAACTCTTTTCGTAGTCGGTAAAGCGGGCTGCTTTATGGATAGTTTACGTTAAACTGTTTGAAGTTGGGCGCAGAAAAATCATCTGTGATGGTTTCTTCTACATTTAGGTACTCGTGATGAATAGCTCCGACAAAAGTCCACTAGACACATAACAAAATGTTATGAGGTGTTAAATGAGGTTTCGAACGTTGTGATTTTCGCTCATTTGACGATCACTAGTAATGAGACCTCTCCATCTTTGAACACGTTACCCATTTTTCAGTGCAAGTTAAAATTCGATTCGAAACAGGCTCAGCATCGAATCGGGAAATGAGCAACATAATGTCAATCACTGTATTTTATTGGTGAGGGCTAATTTGTGCTGCACCCATCGACTTAGCTTTCATATTTATCTTAGCTCATAAAGATCTACTCTAATGGCTTCATCAATTACATTAATTGTTGTAGCAAGTTGTTGACATGTTAGCTTAGAATTTGTTTGTATTGCTGTCCTCACAACATCGTTACTGAAGTCGCTTGGTCGAGTGGTTCATCTTCCAGAGTTTCATCACCCAAAGCAAATTTTTTAAACCAACTACGAGTAGTTCTATCAGCTACTGCGTTCTGTCCAAATGCTGTACAAACTATTCGTGAAACTTTAGTTGCGTTAGAGCCAACTTTAAACGAGTGTAATAAACAAGCACAAATTATTATTTTTTGTGCAGAGACATTTCAACGACATAAAACAAATGAAATAGGTTTGCACATGTTTGATAATTGACTAGCTTGAAAATATTATTGTAGGCTTGAAAACATATCGGAACAGTCATAAAAAATGTGTAGGGGACAGTATAATATTTTGAAAAAGTAAAACGGAAAGATGTATTTGGTTATCTGAGGCCTTGCAGTGTTTTTAAATAGACTAACAAGGAGTTGATGACGTTATTTAATCTTGTTCTACTCTTCCTTCCACAAAATGTATTTTAAAGTCAATTGTTTTTCACCAGAAAACTGCGATGCATGATATAAATGAGCCTAAGTGATTTTGGATAAATGCATTTACTTTCTTTTTTCTACATACGCTCAGAATTGCTACGACTTGCCAAATTTTAGACGGAAACTTTGTTTCACAGTCGTGCTAGCCGAGATCTCTCTCAATTGTGTAGTTTACAGATTACTTGCTACTTCAAAAAATATCGATTGTATATATATGCTACTGTTATAACTAAAAACATACAAGCAAATTGCTCTCACACTATTCTTATATCTGTATATTTCTTGACTTATTTTTAAACACTTTAATGCGTTCATTGCGTCTTGAGGTGTTATAAAATAGTTTAAAGTGATTGTAGATTGTGGGTGGGCCGCTGATAATCTCCCCATTGAAAAGCTGCCACGACTGCTCCTATGACTTTGCTGTGTCTCGATGAGATCCTGCATTAAGTCGA
>JAWQRO010000094.1:0-59083 GCA_033557835.1 Helochares maculicollis | reverse complement strand
TATATATATATATATATATAAATTTATTCGTAATTTCAATTTGCCCAGAAAATGTCTTGTAAAAGAATGGATTTTCTATTAACTTCTTCAAAGGTCTGGAGAACGCTAAAAATTTATAAGTCAAGAATCAGAAAAGAAAATGTCACATTGATGACGCAAACATCTCCAAGTTACCGATTCCCTTTCCACCTCTAATTTTCATCGTAATTAATCAAATTTGTCTCCCCATATCGTCCCAAGAAGTTTTTGCCGAACATTGAACCACTTATATTGAAGCCCACACACTCCAGGATTGGATATCTCTTGGAATTGAAACGGTGAGCAGAACTCATCGTTTCATTAACTTTTTAAAAAGTTAAACGCGAGTGGGCGTACGGACGGTGTTTCAGTCTTACAAGCAACTTTTGCACATATACAAGCACAGACTTGGGTAATTTAGCTAATGCAACGTGGAAGGATATCGCAACGAGTTCCCGAGTTATTTCTGGTGAGTGGGCGGCTAGTGTAAAGAAAACTTGATAATCGACAAGTGACAATGGAATGATTTAAAAGGCGATCAGGACGATAAAGCTTGTTATTTTGGAATCTAAAAATCATATAAACAAGCTTTATTTTTTTCTATTTAAAACTATAAGCGACATCTAGCCTTAAAAGAAATGCCTGCCTAATAAAGCACTAATGTTGAGTGCAAAATAAGAATAGAGAATTTCATTACTTGCTTATTAATATGACCTAAATAAAAATGAATTAACAGTAAAAAACTTTGAAGTCTCATTTTATGTAAGCTCAATAAATAAGTATGCTTTTTTAAACAGTTCTTATTCTAATTATCATGACTACTTATATTCAATTCAAATTCTGACCGACTAAACCAATATTATCTATTGGACTTAATCAAAATTTAAAAAAATGGTCAATCACAGGTCATTCGAAATATTGTCTTTCAGGTAAGTTTTGGATTTCTCATTAAAAAAAGAAACGTTTTTTGAGGCAACCCCATTATCTATTCATTTTTTAATATCATCATAGAAACAAAATGGCTGATTAGTCAGTTCTAGAGACTCCGAATAAATGATAGTCTAATGGTGAAATGCCTGGTGAATACGAGGGATGGGGCAGAATTTCCCATTCAAGTGTTTCCAAATAACTTTTCGTAGCATACGAAGATGTTAATTGAAGACATTATCACTCTAAGTAACAAAGTCATTAAATTAGTGCTACTACATCGGGCTCTAGAACGATTATTTATATTTACTTCATTAACTAAACTGGCTCACTTCAATTCGTCAAAATTTGAGTATCTTATTGTATATGTAGATTGGTAAGTAGGTTGTGTTGCGGCGGTAACAATTCTGAAGACGAAGAAAAGGGACATTCTATTTTATTGAAATTTGTGGTCTTGTGGTTATATTACATCCTCTCCCTATTTGTCTTTTTTTTTAAGTTTTACACTTTAAAAAAATTCAAGAGTGGGTTGTTACAACAACAAACGATGTTAATAAAACAAATTACAGGAAACTGTGTAGATAATTTTATGGATAGGCTTTTAAGGTTGATTATCTTCAAATTATAGATTTCCTTCCAAATGGATGACTAAATAATTATTGAATACCAGCGCGAATAAAAGTAATAGGCTTCTCTTGATAAGGGGTATAAAATTGTTTCTCGCTTTTTTAAAACGATTCTCTGCATTTTTAATTACTACAGTCAACCAGTACCATCTTTAGTTTTAATATATAAATACCCCGTTTCTTTTCTTTCAAGTTGAATTGATGAGTTTGAAATGAGGAAGGTACACGTAAATCTAAGATCTTGCAGACTAATCTCTTTTATCAACTTTTTACTCTTTTACTTTGGCCCGCAAATTTGGCAAAAGCCATGAAGTATTTTTGTACTTTTTTTGCGATTTGTTTCTTTCAAATGTAATTTTTTAATGATACTGAGACTATACAATTACTCAGCTTCGAGAGCGCCGTAATTCTTGTAAGTATTAAGGGTGAGGTATGGACTCCTAACATTCACGCAGCTGAGTTACACAAAGCCTCAAAGATAGTAATGTTTGTCTATGCCCCAAAAATTATTTACTACTGTGAAATTGTCATTTAAAACTCCCGGGCATTATGAAGACAGGTAATTTTTGTCCTATGTTGCTAGGACAGTCTATAACATTTGCCAAGCTTCTGTTTGTCAAAAGCATTAATTATCACCGAGTTACACGTGTTTTTGTAAACAACTAAGAGTTAATTTTTCGATATTTACAATGGGTGTTTTGCTGAGCAAAGAACGTGTATCAAATTTTGTTTGCGAGAAGAATATTCTTCTGCGAATACTTTGAAAATGTTGGTCATCAAACTATGGTACAAAAATCGTTTATAAATAGTACAACGAGTTCAAAGCGGGTCGAGAATACGTTGAAGATGAGCCGCGTTCTGAACGACCATCAACATCTACCGACGAGTGCCACGTCCAAAAAATCAAAGATTTGGTGCTTGGAAATCGTCGATTGACAATTAGAGACCTTGCTGATAGTGTTGGAATATCATTTGGCTCAGCAGAAACCATTTTGAAGGATTGTTTGTGCCTCAAACGCGTCAAGTCTCGACTGGTATCAAATGCACCATGCCATACTGCATTGGTTCTTCGGGACTTTTTTGCCAAAAACTCGACTCATATCGTTCCGCAACCACCGTATTCACCTGATTTGACACCGTGCCATTTTGATATGATTGAGGAGATAAAGGCCGAATCGAAGAACGCCTTGAATGCTATACAGGAAAAAAGACTATTCCAACTGTTTCGAGGACTGGAAAAAGCGTTGGCAAAAGTGCATTTTATCAGACGGAGATTACTTTGAAGGGTATGAAATTGATTTGGAAGAATAAATAAAAAAATTACATTTTATAAACAAATTCACCTTACTTTTTGATCATAGTAGTAAATCGATTAGGGACTCTTCTCGATCTATTTCGCAGTTTTAAGAGCAAAAAATGCCCCAACCAAATCACTTGGTCTTTTCAATAGTAATTACATGTATTTTATGAATTTCTTCAGCGAGAAAACTTGATGTGCACAATTAATTTAATAGGTGTGAGGCAAAACCAACTAAAATAAAAAATGAAGAAAAATTTAAATTCCTTTTTTACTTTACCGGCAACACGAGTTCAAATATTTTGAAAAAGTATCTACACCCCAAACTTCTAGTGTTTAGTATCGGCGATTTATAAATTGCAGACATTTTTATAAAAATAAATGATCTCTATTTTTTAGTTGGGTTTTGAAAAGCCCGCAAAAGCGATTTTATCTAATTTTTGAAGAAACATTTAAATCTTTCCATCTGTAGCACCAACGGTATATGAGATACCAATACCACTCTTCACCCCTTTGTATGATTTTAGAAAAAAACCATTTACTTCTTCTCTAATTAGTTTAGCAGAACGAATGAGTCATTTAATTTTGAAATAAATCTCTAAGTTTCATTTTCAGGGCTGATGGTAAGGCCTCATTAACATATTTTTAGTTGAAACGAATTGACATTGTCAACAATTATTTGCACCATTAGTTTAAGAGGTGTATTGTAAAATAAACATACAATATTTCACTACCGAACTCTTTAACCTCTTAGAATAGATTAATTCTAAACTGATATAGTTATAAATTGTACTTAAGTTAACTTCGACTTTTTCCTGTTTTAATTGGAATCGATATGTTTTTACATCTCGCAAACATTACTTTTAAGTGTTTGCAAATACTGTATAATTTCTATATTTATTTCGTAGAGATCTACCACACCCTAAAATATTTGTACTCTATTCCCATGTCACCTGTATTATAAAACGAAATGCATTATACAATTAAATAAATTGTATTAAGTTGAAACATCGGCCTGACTAATGTATAAATCATATGCTTAGACGGATGGTTTTTTCCAAAATTGGAATTGTGCACAAGTTGGGTCTATTAATGAATGTGTCCCGCTTATAAAATAACGCCGACAACTTTTAATTGCGGCCTAAATTGCGTTAGTTAATATTAATTGTAGGGAACCGTTTGACTCATCTATTCCATTCTCTTCTCTGTGTGTTGTTCTATTCTCGTTCTTGTCATTTGTCCGCTGCCGGTACATTCATGCAAAAGCGGCGCGGCCGGCGCCTCTATAGGCCTCGGCTGGAAAATGGGTCATGGAGCCTATTGCGCAACTAATTTCTTAAATGAAAATAGCGGAATTGTTAGTAAGATATCCTATTACGGGTTGATACAAAAGACATTTTTTTCAATAGCGAGACGATTTTCGCCCTCTTAAGCTCATTTTGAGCCAACGATACGCTTGTGCGATTTTTTGAATTATCAGACTAGATACAAGTGGCGTCTTCATAAATCAATAAAAGTCTCAAAGAAGCGTATGGAATTGAATGATAAAATTAAAAACGCCGAAGAGACAGATCCTTAAGTTGCTGAGGTATCACAGCATAAAATTAAACCATCATCCATAAGTTTTTTAGCTTGTTCAGTAATATAAACATCAATGAAAGTAGTGTCGCGTTCAAGGCTTCAACTGTAAATTTATATTTTTCATAGCTGGCTTTATGGTTAGTTGATAATATTTAAATCGGTGGTAATCATCAAACGCTGTGACAAATCTATCTTATTCAAAAATCTATTGTAAAACTGAGAAAATTGGCAGTATCACTGCCTATAATTCGTGTAATGTAAATACTTGAAGAAACAAAATGAAGACTTTTTTCCCCCCACAAAATGTAGCCATTTGATTACGTAGCGCGAGTTTTTATTGAAGTAAAGCATAATAAAGAAACCAGGGGCAATTTTATTAATGGAGCGGTATAGCAGGGAGTTTCATTAATACCTGCAAAGAATTTTTCCAAAACACGTCGCATGGAAATATCAATAACGCACACGGCATCAACTAGGCCATGTGCCAAGTGCTGGTGGGGGAATGACGTCAACGATGACAGTGGAGGGGAGACTGCAGAGCTGAATGCCTATTCGTCGGTTCGGATGGTGGTAGGAGAAGTCGCAATGTGATTTCTGGTGGTGGGGGTGGTAAACAGCATGCTAACTGTTAGAACTGCATTTTGTGACCTACTTAGAACATGAATGGCCATCAAAGGGGGTGAACAACCCCGGGGATAGGCCTGAAATTAGGTCGTGACACTTTCCGAACGCGAACTGGCTGGGAAAATGTAGGATATACCGAGTTTATTTTTAGAACAGGGGGTTATACGCCGAGCGGGTGGCTCCTGGTGAGGTGGCGACCAAAGAGATCCCGTTTTAGCCACCCTGCTGCATGAATGAACTCCAGGCCACCGAGGGAAAGCTCTTCTGAGTTTTTTTCGCTGCGGAAATCGAGAAGATATGAGAATTTTGTTGCGAGGGGGTGCTGTGGAAAAACATGGAGACGTCAACTTTGGCGATATTTCACGTTGTATTAGGTTTGATGAGGATTGGATTTTAGAGGCTGGGTCGATATTAGGTTATACTGCGTGAGCCAAGTTGGGATATGGGGCATTCATACGGTATTTGGAGGAAGGAGAGGTCTTTCATGCGGATGGCAGGGTGTGAAATGAATGAAAAACGGCCGCAGCGCCTCTGGTCGGTAATCGGTTGATGAAATGTGTTTTAAGGGCTGAAATTCTTGTCTATAAATTAGGATTACCTGCCTTCCAGAATTGCTAATTCTAATAATACGTACCTGCAACAAAATAGAAATTGTTAAGGAACAATAAAAAATATTTAGAATAATGAAATTAGTGCGATTAAATGTATTAATATGGTTAGTACTAGGTTGCTCAATTAGTCTCCGGTTCGATAAAAAAGGGCGTTACTACTAGAATAATATTTTTTGTTATGTCGATACTCTTCATATGAAAGTATGTGAAGTTGCACTTCAATCTGTTAATTCATTCTTTGTTTACAAGCCATTAAGCATAGACGTCGCACAGTATTTTTTTGCACTGTAAAGTATTCTGCAGTGATTGAATTTTTATTTTTGAAAGGTTCAAAAGGAAAGAACATTTTTGAACGCATGTTAGTACAGTAGAAAGATGGGTTGCCGAATTTTAATGTGGTCGTCCAAGCCTTGAAGAGGATCCACGTCAAGGAAGTCCAAAAATAGGAACACCAAAACTCGTAGAAAAAATATAGGATATGGTATTGGAAAATCGTCGACTCACAAAGAGATTTAGTAGAAGCTGTGGGCATCCCAATAAGTAGTGTAAACAATGAAAAAGATCTTTTTCATCACCGTGTCGCTAGAGCATTTTGACAATGGCTAAAATCCATGAATTAAAGTTCTAATTGTTGGAGCATCCACCGTATTCACCAGATTTGGCCCCTAGCGACTTGCATCTGTTTCGAGACCTAAAAAAATGCATGCATAGAACGCGTTTTTATTCAAATGATGATACACAGATGTGGAAGCGTACTGTGTAGCCCTTCCAGATTCTCACTTCAGGGATAGAATTCATAAATTGGAATTTCGTTGGAACAAGTGTATTGATGTTCAGGGAGGTTATACTGAATAATAAAGTATATTTCAAACCATAAAATTGTGTTGTTCTTATCGAGCCGCAAAGCTTAATGGACAACCTAGTATTTCCGGTTCTTGCATCTAACTTTCAGTCATTAATAAATGAGATAATTATGTATAGGTGTAGTATATGGATCATAAAATTCACATCAATAAAAAAATAATGTGTTGCTATCGACGGAAAATACATGGAAAATCGACTACACTGGCAAATATCACCATTCTGATAAGACGGTAGATATAGGCAGAATTTTAATCTTGAGCAGTTTATTTGATTCATTGATAATACAGATAAAGTGTGAATGAATTAAAAATAAAATATGTATTTACTTACATTATGCCGCTATATTTAACAGTTACGTAAAATTGATATTTGTTAGACAATATTTGAACTTACAATATAAGATACATGGTTGAAATGGGGCACCGGTGCTATTACCGCAGATTGTACAATTTAAACGAGAAATAAAGCAAACAGTTCTATTTTCGAAGCGGAAAAATTAATCCTGTGCTGCGCTCTTTTTTCGTTTTGACCTCTGTGCAATGCATTGAAAACTTCGTAGGGTTTTTCAAACTATAATACAGAGAAATAACGTAAATTGTTTACAATTTCAATGTATACTCGTAATATACGCCAATTTATTTCTTATTGACTTAAGTTCACATTCCCATATTTGCAGTATAATTGTTTTGTGTACGAAGAGGAGTAAGTTTATGTAATTCGTTCTAAATAAGAACGGTTCATTAGTTATATCATAAAGAGCAAATCACGTTGAAAATCGGTCATTTCTCGTGCCAAGTTACGTTAGCCTTTGGTTCATCTAGAATTATAGCTTTATAGGTTTTTAGACACATACTATTTAATTTATTATTTTCAGTCAGTTTAACAAAGAATCCAAGATTCGCATTTCCTATAAGCTGGAATATAGTTAAAACAACATTCATCAGATTCCAATTGTCACAGTATACGGTATACTAAACAATTGATTATGCATTTAGAAATGAAGCAGTTTGAAGGACCACTACTAAGAATTTTTTCTATATAGAACATTCTTAGCTGTGATATTTTGAACGTTTCGTATTCATATTCAGAATCTCCTTTCATTGTGTAGGAGTGCGGACGTACAGTGCAGCTTGTTTAGGAAATATTTTTTGAGTTAGTATGTTTACCGATATTCTGAAAGTAGAAGCAGGAAATGACTAAATACTTATCGTGCAGCAATCTGGAAGTGTAAATAAATGTGAGAAAGGAAAATCGACGAGTACATATGCTGGGATATCTGATAGAAAACTATAAGAGTGAATTTTTCTCTCTAATTGAGGTGACTCATTACCTACACGAATCTGCATAATCTAATATTTATATTTCTATCTACTCATCGTTTACATTTCATGGGAGATCAGTATTACGACTCGGCCGTTACAGTAAGCCCAGTTATCATTGAAGCGGTAATTCTACTTCCGGATTTTTATTTAACAAAATAATTCTCGGAACTGTTCTCTAACACATGGACACATACTATATCTGTGTTTGTATATGGTAACAACTTAAACACACACACACATATTTTATAAACTCATTTCATAGGGGTTCCACAATTCGTGCTTCCTTCCGGCCTGTCTGACTAATCCTCCTCTGTAACCGTTTCTTTACTCAAATCCCACATCACTGAATGACTTGTATAGTGGAACCTTGAAATGCATTACATTTATTCTTTGAATACTTAGTTGAATGGTGTGCTATTTTCTAAAGGGCACAGCCTACCCCAAGTAAGTGCTTAATATATTGCATCCTGGTTTTAACCTTACGTCGATTTTATAAAATGTACATAAATATATCATAATTAATTACTATGCGTTTATTGACCTTTATCTGCCAGTAAAATATGGTAACCGCAGTTTTTCCTGCTAAGCCCATGAGATATATTTCTTTCTTGGGGAAAATGTTGCACCATTTTCTCAAATCACTTAGCATTTCCAAGTCTTTTGCTATCCTCAGCGAGTTCAATAAATAACGATTATGAAATTGCGTGCCTAAGAGTACAATATACGTGCCCATTATCACATGAATCAATTAATAAGCGAGTTTCTTCAGCACCACTTGCATATTTCATACTTTCTTCTTAAGTAACAGTCATTGTTCTTAGAAATTTCATTACTGTACGCGTTCATATTCTCACATACTCTACCGGTTCGCTCCACAGCACAGTAGATTATGCTAACAACCCAATTCTCTTAAATCATTTAGGTATTTTATTCGCAATGCCAGATTTGATTGTAGCCCAGTTCAGCTGTGGTGAAAATTACCAAATTGTGCATTCTTCTTTTTAATTGTCCGAAACGCCCATTCAATTTGGTTTGGGAAAATCCACAACTAGAAGAAAGGCTTACCGTGATGTCTTGTCCCCATTGATTACTAACAATTGCGGCTCTTTGATGAGCCACACGCCTTACGTGGACTGCCCCATTGAACTACCTTTTCTCTACAATTGTTAATTGTGTATTGTTTATGCGGTTCCATCATTACTACTCAAATCAAGGCCTTAAATTTTGTTTAACTTCAGAATAATTGTGAGAACGTACAATGAATAAAGGAAAATCAAATTTAGACCGAATCAACTATAGACCGAACAAGTTGCGCCATATTTTGTTCATCCTTGATGAAACACTTCATCCACGTATATAGTTCAGTCAAGGCTTCCTACGTATATAATTTTTATACATTTCTTTGGATACATTTTTTAAAAAAGCACGATATTTCACTGTAAATATGGTTGGACCTTGGTTTTGATCCTGCGTTTGTCTTTCTATGGCTCGTGGTCTGTTTGGTGCGTATACAGTGCTCAACTTACTCCGCTTGATTATTTTCCATTGTCCTGAATCCTTTGGTATTTATTGCGATTGTTTTTAATAATCTGAACCAACTAAAAGCTAAATCAAACATTAAAGCAGCGTAAATTTTATAGCCAGCTATGATCTGTATAGGATATCTCATCTTTCTATGCGCTAAACTTCTCGATATCTTATCTACAGACAGAGAACTGTGGCTACATAGCGAATATGATGCTGTTCTCCAATTATGGTAGTGCCAAGCAGGATCTACAATTTGGAACACTCAAAATGCCTTGATCCATCGTATGTTGCCAACAAGTTCAATAAACAAGCACATATAAAAGCGAGAAGCAAGTTTTCGCAAAAATATCAGAATGTTATACATATCTTGAACGGAAATGAACATCCGGTGTAAAGAAGGTTGTACCCAAGTATTAGTTACTTGCATATACGCACACCTGAGCCTGTTTGGGAGTATTGGTTAACAGTTTTATAGACTGGTCTGTTGAGATGGTAGCTGCTAAACCAGAATGAGTTAATTTTTATTGGGGAGAAAGCAATGTAAACAAAGAACCGTGCCAAGACCATAGCATTACACTCAATAGCATAGTGCCGCGACGCGACACACCAATGACACGACACATCAGCGACATCCTGACATATATGTATGTATATAAAATTATGGTAGTCAGTGCGTATACAGGAACAAAAATGGTAGTAGATACCAATACCAGTGTGCTGTGTTGAATTGAAATTCTCAAGGAACGAAACAAAATTCATTGGAAGCCTTACTTTAGCTAAACAAGTCGATACTATATTTAGATTTCATTCACTTCCCGCTCCCATTCTGCTTTATAATACTTTTCATTCATGATTGAATACATTATTGTGCGTGAATGTATGAATTTTATGGACGTTCAACTCATTTTAAATCTTTGAAGTGAACTGCGGTAGAAAACTGCAGTTGGCAGTTCATCGTTTCTAATTAAATTGCCACTACAGAGTTTTCACTGGTACTCCACTAGGTTGATCTTTTATGAAGATCATTTAAGGTGACACTAGGTGCATATATCCAGATACAGTATTTTCAATATATTCTTTGACGCTTTTAATCTTTGTTTCTATTGGCCTGTACACAGATAATACAGACGTAAAATCAAAGATTCTTTCTTCAGATTTCAGATTTAAATTGTAACTGGATTTATTTTTCCATAGCTTTGATGAAAGCCATATTTTTCTTTACTGGGCATTTTCAAAATTTAAAACGAATCAAACGCAAATTAATCTCTTCCAAACAGTTTATGGACAGACTTGTTTATAAGTAATTACAAATTAATTCTACAAAACGCAATGATTTATAAAAGACACATGCAATCCTTTGAAGCAAATTCTGTTCGGACTGAGTTGGAATGTGATATTTCACAAAATCTTATAAAATGAAATTAAGGTGTTATATGAGTAGAAATTAATCATTTAATTTTTGGATGAATTTAAACCGCTCATAGATTCCTGAAACATGAGTCCGAAATATGAGCGCATTTCCTGAAATGAATAGTAATTGATGCCGTCACAGAAATCGCAAGAATTTAAACTATGAATGAGACGACAATTTCGAAAGATAATATTAGCATAAAATTGTTCAAAAGTAAAAAAATCCAACTTGACAGGATGTTTGTCATGGTATTCTTACAGATAAGGATAACTGCTTTCGGAAGATAAAATATGTGATTATTACATTATTTGTAATAAACAACGTCCATAAATAATAATTCATGTAAAGTTCTAGTAGAAGGTAGAATGTTTCGCTGCAAGCGTTTCATATAACATTAAAAATATAATCTTAATAAATATTTCTAACACTCTACGTCAACGTCGCTGCGTGTTATGCTATAATTCTATCATAACTTGTATGTTTTTATCATAAGGATAAAAACTGTCTTACATACAACCGGTCTGATTTTGAAAATTAATGTAACCTTTTGTTTACCTGAGTGCCGATCTACTTCTAGGTAACAGTCACTGTAGTCTACCAACCCACAAATGGTTGAGCCTTGGACAATTATCAAAGTAGGGCTATCAAACATAAATTGTTTCGTTACATTCAGAGAAATGCTCAGCAAATTTCTATCCTAACACAAGGCAGCAAGGGAATTATTTTTAAATGGCTGGAATTAACACCTAATTTTTTGCACAATCCCGGTTTTACTTGGCGATTTTCAACACGTTTTCCAAATATTTGTTACATATATTCAAATGGGTAATCTTATAAGAACTAAGTGGTCAGCTCAGTCAATTGATGCTCATTTGCCTAAGATGTTCGGTTGATGTGGAAGACCATGTCCTCTAAATCTGAATCTAAATTAAAACAAAGTGCTCATCTACTGTTGCAAAATATGGTAGAGTACAGTAGTAGAATGTAATCCAAATATATTTGTTCTTGAATTTGAATTATTCAGAAAGATTGTTGAGCTGAATGAAATAAAAAATTATAATAAGAAGCAAAGAACGATTTTACCCCTTGCATCTATGGACGAAATGTTGACCGTTTTCAAAACCTCAACTGAGATTTTCTCCCAAAACAATGATTAAATCGCAAGTGTTATATACAAAACCCTAAATCAAACGACAAAATAATCGCTTGATAATCTAAATTAAATCCCCAAATACATCCTGCATTTAGAGATATATATATATATATATATATATATATATATATATATATCATCAATCAATCAATTATATATAAATACATATACATACATATACACAATTACTTGTCTTCAAGTGAATCTTGCCTAGTCTTATAAAATTCATCTCCAGTATATCTAAATTTTTATATTCAAGTCGATCTCACGACATATCTTAAGAATCTTGGGAATGCCTATGCTCTGCGATCCTCCTTTTATGAGCCATAGGGACATAACCATTTCGACAAGTTTTGCATTAAATGTAAAATTATAATTGGTCAAATTGAGGGACTGTAGGAAGGGGGTAATTGGCTAGAGGGTGTTAGCTACTACTCTATGTTGATATTAAAATATTTCATTATTAGAAGATATGTTTTCAGCTCGTTGCTGATTTATTAACGCTCACTACACTTACCTTCTTGCTTCAAATGTAAAAAACAAACAATCCCTAGGAATACACTTGAAACTATATTTATAGCTAATTAATAAAAATGCAAAGAAACTACTAAGGCCTACAAGAGGTTATTTACTTAAATGCGACAATTTAATGCATTACAGGGCTTCTAATTGGCTAATTAGTAGATTAGGCATAAGAATATAATGTGCCATGGATACGAGGGAAATAACTACATATCGACTTTAAAATCAACACTAATGGCACATGCGGGAAATTCAACACCTTGGGGCTTGGTAATTTTTGGAAGGCCCCAATGCCCATTTATCTTGCCAGAAAGCCAGTTTTTGGTTAGAAAATTTGGAAATTGCGCAAAACAAAATGAGGTTATAGATTGAAAAAACGACCCAACCTACAAATAAAGAAAAGAAGTGTTTCTATTTATTTTGATGTAGAGCGGGTGGTCGAGTCGCATTACCAAGTAATAAAATTGTTTTTCTCGGTTCGATGTGAACGTACTGTTGATAGAACGTAAGTTGAAACAGTATCAAGCATACTATGAATGAAATTCATTGATTGTCTTGTAGAAATGAATGATTCTGTAACAGCAAGCAAAAACTGACAGCGACAAAATCGGATGAAACCCACAAGTGTCCGGTGTTCGCCCGGCCAAAATCCCTCCAGGGTGACTTGATTCATTTAGTTGAGGTCGAAATTCGCGACGACAGAGGTGAAAATCTCTTTAATTTAAAAATGGTGGACATCACAACATAGCTGTCTGGGGTGTAACTTGCGGGAATTTTTAATGAAACAGGAGGCTACTTACTCTTCAAAGGATTCGGTCATGATTTGTTGACAAGTATATCCTACTGTTGTACAGCCGTTTGCTTCCTGACACGACCATTTTTGCACAACATCAAAAAAACCAACTTTTCAACACCGGGACCACCATTGAACTGAAGATGTTCTGACATCTAGGACTCAGACGCATGCGCCGATCGGATCTGAAAACACGGTGTGTGTGAACGGTGGACGATCCTCCGTGAGCGCTGCTGTTGATTTTCACCCGCCAAAATTATTTATTGATTCATTTAGAAACCATTTAAATATGCAATGCTTCATTTTCTGTGCCATTTAGGACTTGGGTCTCAAAAGAGCTGATGATGCCCTTCACATGAACCCCTACGTAGAAAATATTTTAGAGCTGTTTAAATGAAATTGTTGGGCTACAAATTTCATTCATTTATAGTTTGTTTAGTGAAATCACTTTATTCGCGATACTCATTTTCGAAATTCTGCCAAATTATTACCAAGAAAACATTCTAGGTTTTTTTAATGAAATGTAAACAAACCAAACTCAATATACCAATGGCAGAAACATACCAAAAATTTAACAACCCCTTTTTAATAATATAATTGAATGTAATAAATCATCGTTTCAAATTACTTTTTTGCACTTTCATCAAGCCTAAGTAAAAATATCAAAATGCAAAAGCTCAGTCATGCAAAGTGTTGAGTAAAAATATTCCACATTTTTAAAAATATTTGTATACAATATAATTAATTTTGTCTGTATTGAACTCGCTAAACAATTTTGAAATTGATTTAAAAAATGTTACATACTGCCAAATGAATCAAGTAAGCAAGTCCAAAAATGCAAAATAAATTAAGCTACTGTGATTATTTTATTACAAAAATTCATGAGAAAATTGTTAGTTGATGCAGTAATAAATATTATTTTGTACCTTTTGATTTAGTTAATACCTATAAGTAATTTTTCATATAAAAATAAAATATTTAATTAATATAGACGATCCTATAAATAGGCTCGAACTATATAAAGTATCAGAAACTACAGCTTAAAATCAATAAAATATCATTTTTCCTACACACGATCTTTTGCACAGGATGCTCAGTCTGTAACAAAAGGGAGAGATCCATGGCTAAGTAAGAAATTAATGATAAACCCAATAAATATATTTATTAATTTGAAAAATAAGGAACAATACACAACAAAAATATATTTAGCGATTAACACTACATTGAACAAATGTTATAAATTTATGGAATAAAATTATAATCATGACATGCAGTCGACATAGAAATTCTGTAATTTTACTCCATTGGTGTTTTCTTCACACGAACACAATTATAATAGCCTCATCATCATCCATAATGGGCAAGACACCAACGGGAAAAACTACGGAATTTTCATCTTAGGCAAAGAATATCTTATATAATATATAATTTCTTCATAAAATTGAAAATAATGTTATATTCTAAAAAATACTATCACAAATATACTTTATTCTTTTCGAAATATGATATATTAGGTTGCCGCAACCTGCGTTATGTTTACAATTTGGATAATTTCTAAGGATGATCATCGCCCTTCAATGATTTCTTTTTTTTAAATAATTTTTAACCCAAAGGAATAATGACATACTAGGCGCCCGAAACATTTAAAACAGTTCACATTAGACTTAAAAAGCAAGTAACTGTTGTATCACATTTTTTCTTTATTGAATAACAATCTACCAACAAATCTACTATTTGTACATGTATTTACAAGAATGATTTAGAACTTTGGTTTAACTAAGTTAAAAGATGTTGTACTTAACAGGGCGTCAGTCCTTACAGTTAATGGGTTTTCACCATTCTCACGGGCTACTGTACCTAAAATTTCTTCTGGATATAAATTCTCTTCAGAACAAACTAAAGCTGGGCCGCTGTCCAGCCATTTCTGCAGAAATTCTGATTGATGGTCTTCGAGACTACAGGGCAAACCTAAAGCGTTCAGTCTACTTCCGTCATCTTTTCCGGCTTCATCCATGGAAGTGTTTATCACAGGATCGGAACCCAGCTCTAGGGTGATTCGCAAGTCTTTTTCCTCCTCGGTATAAGACCCAACAGACCTACTCTTTCGTTTCTGCTTTGTAGCAATGTCCATTCCTTTTGAAGCAGTCCTCAAAGTTGGTTGTTCGGTGTAAACCTCGATTTTTTCAGAACCAGATTTTAAATTTAATTTCGGATCTAGTAAGTCTGTACCTTCTTCAATGACATCTCCTCCTGGTACATCTGGAATTTGATTGCTATGTTTACCAACTTTTATATCACAGATTTTATCACTTGGCTTTAAAGTATGTCTTATTGCAGTTGCATTTGATTTTGTACTGCTCTTGGAAGAGGATCTGCTTTGTACATGAACTTCTGATGTATTTTCTGTCGAGGTACTAACTCTGCTGCTGGTTGAGCTCATGAATGTTTTAAAAGCGTTAGAACTAATCTGTCTGTTCAAGTAAGCTTCTGGAATGGCCAAAATTTCGCTTAATCCTGGACCGCCTTCTTCCGCCTTTGGCTTAACTTTTTTTCCTGGTTTATGTACTGGCGTATAAGTATGCTCTAATTGGCATTGGTGACGCAAAGCATCTAATATAGGGTCCGGTATGTTTGGTGATGAGCTTAAGCTGTAAGCACCTTGATAACCAGGTAAATTTTTAATTTTATCTCTTGAAATTTCCACTCCATTCTCTTCAGGCATAGCAGTAGCACCCTCGTTGTTTCTCAGTTTCTGCGCTTCTTCCTGCTTCATTTTTTGTGATAATACCTCCAATTTACTTACAAGGGCTGGACCTATATCTCTTTGCTCTTTCCCTTGCAGAAATGATAGTAAATTTGGTAACGTTGCTCGTAAATCAGGCGTTTGCAGACCACATAGAAGTCGCAATTGCGCTATGTTCTTATTGAGTAAGTAAACAGCATAATTAAATTGCATCCTGTCTTTTCCCTTGGTGTACAAAGGAAATTCTCTATCTTTTTCGCTAGTCAAGGCTGGTGAAATATGATCTATAATGTAAGACCTTGAGCCCCAGTGTACGACAGGGTACCTCAAGGGAACCTGAAGAAATGAGGCACACATAGTTAATATGTGGGATACATAGCCGAGAGCGACCGAAAGGCCTGCATCTGAACAATCTGTTAATAAATCTGAATCCGGTAAGTAAACTCCGTTTATAAAATATTTGTTAGCCTCCAATTGTCGAATGGGGTAGATGTATAAAAGCTGTGATATAAGCTGCCGTCGCCTATGATATAACTGCGAGGTTAAGTGCAACAAATCTTCTCGCTGCTGTATTTGCTCCTTTCTCCAATCACGAAGTTTCTCAACGTCTTTACTCAACGTCCTGTAATTTTCCATGATTTTAGACTCGCGCTCTTCGTTTAATTCATACAATTGTGTATACTTTTGTTTCAACTGCCGAATCTGTTGCATTTTCTGGTTCTTCTCTTTGGTGAGAACTTTGGTACGCCACCTGGCTATTTCAATTGCTTTGCTAACCCTGATGATTTCCTTCTTTTGCCCTTTTGTTGGCTTCGCTTGCAGCATTTTATTTAAAGAATTCATAGTTAATAATTGGGTTGCATACCGAACAGGTGGAGAGCCACTGGTAGATGGGTCGCCCGCATTAACAGGACTGACAGGGCTCTCTTCACAATTGTCGTAAAATCCACATTTTGTTTTGATTTTGTCCCTGAGCAATTCTGCATCCCACGTTTTATTTTTAATAGTTATTTGTAAGGAATGTAATTTTTGAAGTTTGGAAGAGTCGTAGCTTTGCTTCACCTCATTTGAATCAATTTTGCAACTTGTGTTTTTGATAATTTTTGTATCGTCTTCTGTGCTGAGAATGTTTAAATGATCAATAAAAGGCAGGGGTTTTACCAGGTCAGTGCGGATGGTCTTGTGGCTTGTGAAAAAGCCACCTCGCATATGAAGGATGATTGAATTTTCTTTGAAATATGAGGGTTGTATTTCCGAGAGTTTGTTGCCCACGTAGACCAAACCGGAAAAGTGAATGCCCCATGTGGATATTATGGTGTCTTTTTCTTGGTTTTCTTGATGATGCCATATTCGAATAACAATGCCTGGAATTAAAGTATTCACTTCATTACCACTCTTGGATTGAGTTGAGAGGTTTCTTCAGGAAAACATCATTTTATGAAACACTTGATGGCATATCAAAAGAGGTTTTAAAATCCTTTCAATAATTAAAATCAAGTACAGAACTACATGTTTGTTCCTGGCAAATAATAGTGGATGGATATGAATTCCACTTCAGAATAATATCATTTAAAATTTATACAGTAGATTAAAACATGCCAAAACTAAGACCACTTCAGAATAAGCTAGTCAAATATTGCTAAATAAACATAGTCTGGAATAATGCAAATGAGCTAAAGAAAAAATGATGGATTGTACTCAAAATATGGGCAGATAGAAGAAATCTCATAGGACCTTTATTAAAATCACAAACATAGAATGCAAGCAATCGAAACATCAATAGATTTGGGAGAAATTCAAGAAGTGCTGAGTAATATAAAATTACTGAAAGCCTGCAGGCATGAAAACTAGAACCAGAAATAAAAAAGGCTAAGAAATGGATTTCAATGAATTGGAAAAATAGTTAAGCCTAAACATGTAAACATGGCCATTTGTGAATGTGAAAACAATGGAACCTTTGATTTAGGGTCTACACAAAAATTGAGCTTGATGGATGGTGAAACATAAAAAGCAAAACAAAAGAATGATTACATCTGTATTATTGTAAATATGATAGAGCAAAACATGAAAATGTAGGGAAAATCTTTTTCCCCAACAGTTTTCCACATAAGTAGTCAAGTCATATGTACAATACAGGACAATTGTAAAAGCTTAACTTGATTTGAATTGTAAGGAAGAATAGAATATTCATTACAGATGTGGATGGAGTTCTGGAAAACATTAGAAAACTAAAATACAATATACAATAGATTTGATATTTTTATAAAGGAGGAAAAATTTGCAGAACTATGGACATTAAAGATAGAGAAGGTAAAATAATCGAATGGTAATAAGTAATAAGGATCAAACAACAACCCAACAATTAAAATAAAAGACAAGCAAGTAGAAATTGTTGACGTGTATGAATGCTATCATATTGAATGATCAATCTAAAAATAGTAAAAAATGGCAAAAAGCTACAAATATAGTATATGCTCTTAATTAAACTATATCAAGGAAGAAAGAAATAAATACGAAAATAAAATATTTAAAGTAGGTTTTGGAAAAAAGCAAATTAGATAAAATGAAAGATGAACAGGTTAGAATAAAATGGCAGCAAGATAAAATGAATAAAATATAAATATAATGAAGATATTTGAATTTGAGTGGCCATATATTACTAATATCAGTGGTAAAAATAATAGTAAAAGTAAGAGTAATTAAATTAAGAGAAACAGGACTGGACCTTAGAAAAAATTTAAAACATACTCGACTATGTGGAAAAATGGGTGAAATCATTGCAAGTTTAAATGACAATCTGAGGCTGTTGAGCAGATAAAAACGAACAGGTTGTGTGTCATGTAATATGATATCTTGTTTTTGGAAATAACTCCAAAAAGTAACTGATTGAACCCTCAATAATACAAGCGGTAGAAGAGCTCTTGAATTAAGTTAATAAGAACCAATGGGGAAGGCTAAAAAATGTGCAATATTTGCAATGATTAGACCATGACCTTAATCTTTTCGAGTAATAGTTAAGATTATGAATTGTAAAGCAAAAATACACATTTGTTTTAAATATTTGGTAGCTGCTATATTTATACATTTTCACAAAAAATAGCATTTAGTAAATTACCTGACACAGAGAGAGGTGTGTTTTGTGAAAACTCCAGTTCACCCCATTTTGGATTGGGAGTGCCTACTTTCTCACTAGTATAAAAAGGTGCACTTAACGTAGTCAAATGAAGTGTAAAATAGAAACTGCCTTGTCTCCCTGCAATTATGTTGTAAGCAGTAACTTGATATAGGTGGCGGAGCCTCAACTGCAAGAAAGATTTAAGAATGCATTTTTAAACCTAGTAGCCGATGCTAATATATCTAAGCAAATGAATACCTGTTGAGTAATTAAGGGAATCCACTGCCGGCATCTCTGGCGCCCTATAATCGAGTCTACAGTGGGAAAATTCATGACATCTGCAAAAAAACAGCAATCATCAGATGGAGGTTATGTCATCGTTGTTTATAATTAGACGGCAGTTTTTGGTAAAAATAGCTTACCTCTTGGTATTTCAAGTCATTATAAGCCAATTACACTATCCGTTACTGAAGATAGATTGATTTTGGGCAAGATAGTAAAACTAAATTATTCTCGATGGGCGAATACTTGAACGGACAGAGGGAGCTACTAATTGGTATTTACATTTCTTGCTGATGTTGTAGAAAGCAAATATTTATTTCTTGGTGATAAGGATAAAGGGAGGAGTACTTTAAATAAATAGTTTGTAATTGATTTAGGTATGAAGAATTCTCACAATTTGCTTTGTTGATGTTTGACAACAAGCCACAAAAATGCTGAATGTCAATCTTCAGTGGCGTCGCAGCTGGTGCTTGTTCCAGTAATTTGAAATTTATCGGCCCTACTCGACAATCTTATATCGTATATATTATTACCACATATTTTATACTTTTGTTAATGATAAAGACGCTATATGTGTGTGAGAGGCTTGGTGAGTTACTCACCAACTAGGAAGTATCAATAAGCTCACCGCATCTTTCAAATAAATGAAATAATCATTTCTTATTATGGAATCAACGAGAACTGGAATACTTGATAAAACTAAACAAGAAGCTATTTTATTGTCAAACCTCAATTTGTATCTGATGGTGATAATTTATTTGTACATAAGTGAGACATATTGAAAACACGATTTGCAGTATGACATTACGTACTATTTAAAATACATATTATTTAATATTCTGTGGTATCTATCATATTTTGAGTATTAAATCAAAAATAAACAAATGTTGCAATGATTTTAACTCCAACTTTGAACTAATTTTGTTAATTACTTCATAAACCATAATCGACTTACATTTGTTTCGTTAAGTATTTAAATAGAAATACCAAAATATTTTTGAAATGTATGTAGTGGCAATTAGTACTGACAATAAAAAATGCATAGCTGTTTTAACAGGCATAATTTACTCAAATAGAGATAACCGGGTTCAAAAGCAATTTGAGTTAAATTTATTGTAACTTCCAAACCCAAATAAATATGTTTATATATTATATACCAGCAACTATTCGCAGCTTTCTTTTCGAAAATTTTAGAATCAATATTACTTTGTGTCACATTAATAGTGATTATCACAGCCCCCTAATGAACTTTTTCTTATAATATAATGAATTTACACTGGCAATGGGTAAAGTAATGCTGTCTTTTGTAATCTACATTACTTATTTTTGTTGGTAGAATGACTAGAATGAGAAAGTGTTTGCGTGCTTATGGATAATTTATTTTTCCTTCTTTGACGAAGAATATCTAATAGAAATGAAATAAGCCTCAATGAAATTGTTACCTGAAAATGGACCTTATATTAATTCTTACTAATTTTATATCCAATTAAAAACATTTTGATGATGATGGAAAATTTTCTTTAAATACGACATATTCCTGAATTAAAAACACCGATTTCATTAATTACAGCTAAAGGGTAAATCATAGCATTGTCAGGTATGAATCAAATCCTGTTCACCTTCTTTAATTGCTAATTTTCCATACTGTCTACTAATTTAAGACCACCTGTTTGGGAGAAATATTCATATAGCTGTTGCTTTCACCTCGCTTAATAAATTGTATGCAAAGAGAAAATAAAATCGTTTAACAATGGTGGGCTTAGCATTGCTATTTATTTGAAAATGTAAAGTAATTGGGACAACAATATTTTTATTTTGTGGCTAGTTTGGTCTCTTCAGCTGATCTTTGGAGTGGTTTGTCCAGTAGTCTTGAAATTTTGATATTGTGATTGTGATACTTTGACGGTTTATAACTGAACCCTATGATTTTTATAGTATGTAAGATTTCGATTAATTAATTCGTAGTTCTTAATGTTGAAAACTAAGTTATTTCATTTTGAATTTTTGAATTTTTATTCTATAAACATGCATTTATTTACTTTTTTCCAGAAATGCTGCATTTTGTATCTTGAAGTTTTTGATGTTAATCCATAGATTTAAGATTTTACAAATGTTTTTCATTTTGGTTATGATTACTCTTAAATTATTGGTGTTGTAGTCACGAACTTTCAATTATGATATCTAGATTATTCAGACTGCTTTGATTTTAATAGTGGACGCCACTGGTTGAATAAACCAATTCAGAAAGGGTGCAGTTGCAGATAACTGCCTTATCAACATTGTTATCTTTTTAACTGTGACAGTTAGTCTGTCATCTTGAGGTGTGGTATGGCAAGTCGAATGAATCATTTTTAAATATTTTATTTGTAGCTTTATAGAGTGTTATAAAATGGACAGCCAGGGACGAAAGGTCATAGTTTGCGATAATGGCACCGGCGTAAGTACCTGTTTTATATTTGGGTTGATTTCAAGTGCCGAAAACATAACCTTTTCCTCTTCCTTCATTTCAGTTCGTAAAATGCGGATATGCCGGCTCGAATTTTCCTGCTCATATATTTCCTTCGATGGTGGGAAGGCCGATCATCAGGGCTGTAAACAAAATTGGAGATATCGAAGTGAAAGTAAGTGCATTTCTTAATGTTTACGAGGTGGAGGTTTCCTGTTCTTTTCTTATCTCTCGATTGTGGTTGAGCCGTTTTATCAGTTCTTTTCTTTTGTATTTTAGGGATACCATGTCGATGTAAGACCTGTTTTGTAAGGTTTATTGTGTTATGTGTTCTTGTTTTGTTTCTTTTTCTTATGTTTACTACAGCTTTTAGTACCGATGTGATGATGCATGCGCCCCTATGTGACATGTTCAGCATTTGTTTTTGGGTCTAGTATGCTTCTTGTTCTCCTACCTAATTTTCGAATTATTGTGCAATTTATTATTAATTACATATTTGCTAGGTAAATTCTCTATTCATTTGCTACATGTAATCATAATAATCAATTTTAATTCAAAATGAACAACGTACTAGGCCCAGATATTAAGCTTACATTTTGTTAACTTTAAACCTCACAGATTATATTGCTGTATCAAAAAGTTAGTGTATAGTTAATGCTTTTATAGTTTTAAACTTGGATCCTAAAATAAATAGGTCCCAATTTTACAACACCATATTGTAAAATGTTTATGGAACTATTTATTTATAGCGGGTATTCAATTTACCACTTATCTTATTTAAGTCGTAATTAACAAAATTCAGATTTTTGTCCTTCTTTCTGGTTATTTCTAAATCTATTAGCTACTTCATTAATCCATCCATTTAGAAGTAAACTAGTGTAATGGTAGTAACAGAAAATTGCATCTACTTATAGTCTTTCTATGTTCAATAATCTCAAAATTATTAGTCAACATATCCTTAACATTTCAAATACCGTGAGCATGTATCGAGCATTCTTTTGCCATATGAATATCCAGTGATTCTTACCTAATTCAGCATATTGAAATCTACTAAATATTTTAAAAATAAATTTTCATTACAACCAAGCTAAAATACACTAATTTTAAAGTCGTGCTCTATAATCTATGCTTCTAAAGCAAAACATCATAGCAAACTCAGGCAAGTTGGAAGGTCAGCATGAATTTATTTCAAGTCTGATATGAATATAAAGTGTTAATAACTGTATATAAGCGTTGAGTTACCCTTTATAATTTAAGTTTGTTTTGATTGCATTGTTATTAATGTACTAAACTAACTGTTCCATGTCTTACAGGGAGTTGCAAGTACTCTGCCTGTAAGTAAAGTTGTTTCACTAACAATTTACAAATTATTGACTTCTTTATGTACATATTTGTTGAAAACATGTCAGATTGTTGCTTGTATGTTGATCGTATACCCCAACACATATTTTTGAATATAATACTATCTGTTGTATGAGTAAAAATTGGTAATGTGGCATTTATAATTTTTTCAAAAAAGGATTTGATGGTTGGAGATGAAGCTTCAGCTTTACGATCTTTATTAGAAGTTAACTATCCCATGGAAAATGGCGTTGTTCGAAATTGGGAGGATATGTGCCACGTTTGGGACTATACTTTCGGTCCTAAGAAAATGAATCTGGATCCTAGGGAGACTAAGGTTTGTAACGACTGACCAATTGCATGCCAAATGCAAATCCAGTTTCCTTAATTTAAGTTTTTTATAGATTCTTTTAACAGAGCCACCTATGAATCCGCTGAAAAATAGGGAAAAAATGATTGAAGTGATGTTTGAAAAATATGGTTTTGCAGGCACTTATGTCGCGATTCAAGCAGTATTAACTCTTTATGCTCAGGTAATGCTTCAAATCAAAAATATGATGTTTTAAATAAATATTGTCCGTGTATGTAATTTTATTGTTTTCCCAACTCTTCATTAATATAAATAAAAAATAACAAATCTACTTATTTAGAAACAACTCATAGAATGATTTTAACGTTTATTTACACAAAATTAATTTCTAGGGACTCTTATCGGGAGTGGTTGTAGATTCAGGCGATGGAGTTACACATATTTGTCCTGTTTACGAAGAATTTGCCTTGCCTCACCTGACGAGGAGATTGGATATTGCAGGCCGTGATATCACACGCTACTTAATTAAGTTATTATTGCTCAGAGGGTACGCCTTTAACCATTCAGCAGATTTCGAAACGGTAAAAATAATTAGTTATTTTTATCTTACGTCTATGAAGGTGCAGAATTTATTTAGACTTTCAAACTTCTTTTCAAAACAAAAAATAATTTAAACAAAAACTTTCCAGCACATTCATAGAAAATTTCAATACAGCTGTGACTAAAGGGGATGATAACAATATAATTATAATTTTATTCGCAGGTGAGAATGATGAAGGAACGACTCTGCTACATAGGTTATGATATCGAAACGGAGCAACGCTTAGCTTTAGAAACGACAGTTCTTGTAGAACCATACACATTACCAGATGGCAGGGTGATTAAAGTAGGTGGGGAGCGTTTTGAAGCCCCCGAAGCTCTCTTTCAACCGCATTTAATCAACGTTGAAGGGCAGGGTATTGCAGAGTTAGTCTTCTCTACAATCCAAGCTGCTGATATAGATATGCGGCCTGAGCTTTACAAACATATCGTGCTATCAGGAGGCTCCACAATGTATCCTGGGTTGCCATCGAGGTTAGAGAGAGAAATTAAGCAATTATATTTAGAAAGAGTGCTTAAAAACGATATTGATAAGCTCAAGAAATTTAAAGTCAAAATTGAAGATCCACCTCGGCGCAAAGATATGGTGTTTATAGGTGGCGCAGTCTTAGCTGAAGTTATGAAGGATAGGGATACGTTTTGGATGTCAAAGCAAGAGTACGAGGAGCAAGGACTGAATGTTCTTAAAAAGTTAGGTACAAGAGCTGCATAAATAAGACCAATTTGCAAATGATGTTCGTAAGAGAATTAAACAAAAAATAATAGTTTTAAGAGCCAAATTTAAATTAATGAAGAAAAAGTATGTAATAAATTTCGTAATCAAATCAAGCTACTGAGAATTTAGTTAGTGAAAAACCTAAAGAAAATGGATTGTTACTGTTTTGCTGTAATAATGACATTGAGTGCCTAGGAAGGCTAAGTTTGGAGAAAAATATTTTTTAAATATTCGATGTAAAATTGCTCAGTAGGTTCTTTTTAATGATCACTTTAAAATATATGTGCAAAGTTAAAAAATTATGTAATTGCAAGATAGAAATTATTTTTAAAACTCAACTGTTCTTCTTTTTCCTTTCAGTTTGATTGGTTTTTAAATGCAGGGAACTAACTTTCAGAAAACAATATAAAGCCTTTTTTAAAAATTTATTAAATAAAATATAGTTCTATTGTAAGATATTTAATTTTATTTGTAGTTTAGTAATTTTTATATATTATGTATAAAAAATGTAATTTTTTTTCAACTGCTGTAGAGGAAGTTCGACATTCCAGCCATTGCAGTTTGCATTTAATAAAAAATATCCTGTATTAAGTATTTTATTTGGCATAAATGCAAGTAAGACTTAAGATATAAAAGAAGTTTGATGTAAAGCAAACGGTACATAATTTTGTAAGAATTTACACAGTTTAGGATAAGTTCAGATAATTAGTGAAAGATTCCTTGCTAAGAATCTTTAGTGAATATATTGCGTAAATACATTTAATATAATATATATTATTGACTATATAAGAGAAATGAATGTCAACATAAAATTATTGAATGTAACAGATATCGAAATTCAATATCTTAGAAATTTTTTAACTAAACGTAAGTACTGTGCATTTTTTCAGTAGATCTAATGTTATCTCCCGCCATCTATTCAGTAAGTGAGGCTACCACCACTCGGAAGCATGTTCTTTTCCTCATATAGCAGGTACCTACACAACAACCTGTAACAGTTGGTACTCCAAACCTCCCCCTCCCTTGTGTAGAAGAAAAATGGTTGAAATTAATGTAGAATTTAGCTTGTGTTTGTAGTTAATGCGCTTCACTATTTAAATATACTCGGTGCATTTGTTTTTACTGAAGTAATATTTGCGGCAAGAGAATCAAGATGCCGAAGAGAAAAACTACAGCCCTCATTGATTCCGATTCTAGTAACGACTCTAACAGTGATTTAGATTCGGTAAGGTTTTTTTAATTTTCTAGGTTAAAAAGAAAGCGGGATTTTAAAAAATACGATATTTTATATCCAAATCAAAATTTTCTAACACTATGGCCGCAGTAATAGTCTCATTGAGGCCTTTCGAACGGTTTTTAGAGGTTAGGTTTTAGGTTAGGAAAAATATTATTGTCATGGCATGCTCTTTTAAGAATGAAATTTGCAATTTCATATATTGATTCGAGTAAGAGAGTAACATTCTAAAAATTGAATGAAATAAACGCAGCGAAAATGCAATTTTACGGGTCTTAAATACAAAAGAAGGATTTCTTAAGACACGAAATTACCAAAGCATGTTAATATACAGCAGACCTATGACTTAACGATCACAGGATTACAACCTTGTGATAAATTAGACTACCCATTATATTTATGGAAAATTGAACTCGATATCTCAATCACCTTTAACATTAAATTATTTATGGGCAACCTACAATTACTGCAGTCCAAATCTAGAATGCTGTTTCATTGCTGACATGTGCAAAAAATATATATAAATCTATATTCTACTGGTACACCTCATTCGGTCATTTTAAATATGCAATTAATACTCAACCACTCAAACATAACCACCCCTATCACATTTAGGTCTTTGATACAAAGATGCCTACTAAAACAAGCATTTCCTTTGTATTCCAAACACTAAGACTCATATTCTTGGGGTCCAAAAGGGCAGGTCACTTAGAAATGTTAGCACAGATAAAACTGTGTTTTATTTTTGAAGATATAAATATAGCTTCTATGAACTAATTATATTTAAAAATTTCAATGAAATTTTAGTTTTATTTGTATTGCTGGTTATTCCTTTGTGTTTAGCAATGTATAGATCTACTTAAAGGAAACCTAGCATATGACTAACCTGCTCTACAATGAATATAACTACCTTAAAAATATAGATTCAAGGGCATTTTTAAATCCATTAATTAAAACGACTAGAAACTATATTAAAAGTAGTTACTGCTCATCTTGCCAACCAGCAGAGGACACCAGAAGAAATGTGTATTTTACCAATACCCTCTTCCAAGAAATGTATTTCTGGTCAACCCAAAAAATATTTGCATTAATTGGATATTTATTGAAATTGACCTATAATCAACATTTACTTCTTGTTTCATTACAACAAAACCACATCGCGTTTTCTAATATATTAACAGTTTATCAAGTATATAGTTTATTTGTGAGCTCTATGTATATTCTATTTCTCTGATCATGCCAAAGTTTCAAAAAAATTCAAGCTGTGATTTTATATTTATTATTGACTGAATATCTAGTTTTAATTGTGAATATTTAGAAATATCAAATGTCTCCCAATTGGCTTATGCACAATACAAAACAGCTTTATTTAAAATGAATTCTTACAAAAGCACCCTGTCTATAATACTGACCACCCATTGATACAGATATCTTGGTTTGGAAATTCTAAAAGGTTTGAATAGCTTATAAATGGTCTCACTTGTATCTTCAAAATGTACTAATGAACAAAATACTATAAATCTTTCTAGAGACAACAGTTTTTGAAGGCAGGTGTGGGGTATATTTTCTTTCCTGGAAAAATATATTTAAAGCTTCTTAACAACATTGTGAAGAAACATTTCTTAAAAAGCCTGCCTTAAATATATTGTGCTGCATCACATAATGCTTATTCAATGCGGCTTATTTGAAGTTGGTGACCGAGAAATGAATTAAGGCCATTTTGAGATTAGCAATGTGCGAAATTTGATATTTTTTACTCTCTCTGCAAACTTTTGAAGTTTCAAATTTTTAAAAACGGAAGCATTTAAATGAAACAATTAGAGAAAAACTATTTGATAGATATACAAAAATATAGTATGCACTTATTGTGGGGAAATTAGGTTAGGATTATATTATGTGTTACGATTACGTTTGATATTTATATCAATATAATCAGTATAATTGTACATAATCTAGTATACATTAATTACATCTTTACTAACTCTCGGCTGATTAATTATATTTTTAGCTAATTTTTTTAAAGTTGTAAAAATTCTAAATCAAACAAATAAATTAATTAAATACTGTAAAAGAAATTGAAAACATGAATGCTCAAATTTAATACTTTTTACAACAATCTTAATTGGTGGCCAACTGTTACGTCTGCAGCTACCGAATCAAATTTTTTAAAAAACATTTCTTCTGGCTTTATTACATATAGTACAAATACATGAGAAGGCACATCAAACTTGCCAAATACATTTTCATATGTGGCATGGAAACTTCTCAGATGAGTATACAAATTTGTTTCATCTAAATTACTCAAACAATAATTTTTACATGTCTCACATGAATGCTGTATCAATCATTTGTTATACAAGTACCCACTAATATACACAAATTTGTTCGTTGTAGGTACATCAAGCTCCTTGTAATCAGCAGTATGTACTGCTAATACATTTGTATTACGTAGTCGCATCATTTATGACAGTAATACTTAACTGTTCTGTTGGTATGGCCAATATTGATTTTAGCGCAAGGCTTAAATCATCTAAGCAATTTGCACCTTCAGAATGTTCAAAATATTGAAATAAAAATAACTTTATAAATGCATGTTTAACTTGTATAGCGGTTTGTTGTATTTCCAAATTCAAACGATGAGTAATTAAATCCCTATTTCCCATTTCGTCCTAAAGTTATATGAAGGTATTTATTTTTACAACCCAACATTGCAAAAATTTCATTTGCCTGGTTACATGTTTGCCCCCTCGTCTCATTACTTGCTTAATTAAAAATATATTTTTTATTTCTAACAGAAATGTTATATTTTCAGGGGTCCCAAAGTTGCCATTCACTATAACAAATAAAGTATTCATATTTTTAATAAAACTTATTGCTCATATAGCTTCTAGAAGTTGTCTAGATGCTAAAACTACTTTCACGCCTACTAAATAATTGGGCAGCATATGACACTTTGTTTTTCAAATCCATTAGGATCTAAATGAATGTTAGACAATTTTGGTGCAAATCCTACTGTTTTTGAGTTGTCTAGATTGTATAACGTCTCAAGATGCTCTTTTTTTGATATTACCATAGTTAAAATTGCTTTTAAAAAAAATATTTCTTGTTGCCTTTAATAGGTGACAAGGATTAAACAAATAAAAGATTTTTAAATGATTAACGTAGAAATATGGTTGATCATTTGGACCCAACTTCTTTAGCAAATTTTATACAATTTGCTCCTAAATCTGTAATTATAACTGTAACCACAATCAATTTGTTTTAAATAATGAATATATTTACAAATCAACATTTTTAAATCATCCACTGGATAATTACTTTGCAAAAAAGAATATCCCAAGGATTGTTCCCAATTTACATTTATTCCACTCAACCTTAACCCCATTGCATATTTTGCAGGTTTAAATTGCCTGAAGTGTCCTAAATTATGCACCCCTATAAGTTTGTCTTTTGATATATTGCAGAAATAGTTTGCTTTTATACTCATTTCATTTATTAAGAGGGCACACTTCCTTTCCTTAATGCGAAAGTTCTTACGACAACCAAATAGTTACATTTACAATAAATTAATTTCTTCTCAACATAACAGTGATGGTTTAAAGTAAAATGGCTAATCTGGTTAAAAATATCTTACCTGATGGTTTAGCAATATCTAAACTGAGATTGCTTAAATTAAATTCCTCTTTGTTAAGAGATATTGTAAGCACTGCATTTTCTTGCAATCAGTTCCTCAAATCATTTAAGAATTCTTTCCACAAACTTTGTAGCACTTGCTTGCAAGAATAAAATCTTTCTTTAGGAAATCTTCCCTATTTATGTTTCTAGGTCACTCCTTACTCCTAAATAGGAACAATAAATATAAATATCTGCACACATTTTGCTGAACTTATGTTTTTAACATATTAAAAATCAGATATTATAAGTTTACCTGGCTTCGTCTTCTGGTATTTTAAACAAGCTTAATTGTTTTTTTGTTGCTGCTTGTATCACAGCCTCGAACTTCACAATAAAAACCACCTCTCTTACTCATTTTTAAAGTTATTAAAACACTTAGTATTGAAATAAGTATAAATAAACGAAAACATGTGCTTGTACACTCACACTTTCGGTCAGCTGGTCTTAGAATACCATTTCTAAATTAGTAAACATTGGGATATGCGCAATGAAATTATATTTGCAGGAATCGAGGGAGTGATCGTTATGCATATTATGTGGCTGCATATAGATTAATTTTTTATGGATACCAATTAATTGTCCAAATATTTAGCAAAATAAAATTTTTTGTTTACAAGGAGACACATAAAATTGTTGATCAGGATGTCCAGCAAAATCGAAGTTACTTTTCTCTGATCCACTATATCTATAAAAATCTTCAAATTCACGTGCATACAAAAAATGTTCTTAACTTTTGCTGTAAGCATTTGCATGCTTCTGTTTTCATTTTGTAAAATTAAGATATTTTTTTAGTCTTATACTATACTATATTTTGAGTACAGAAACTAAATGCATTATAAGGTTAATGCGTTTTCACTTTGGAAGCATTGTGAGCACTTGTTTTGTTCTTGAAGGGAATTTGCAAGCCATTAAATTTTTTATATTTTTCTACTGAGGTTGTGTATAATTATAAATGATAGAGTAAGTGTAAATAATTAGCGTTGATTGCATTTCTTGCGATTTAATTAACAAAGAAGTTTGTCAATAGAACAATGTTAAAGAAAAATTCACTTAGAACCAAACAAGGTTGTAAAAGAAAAACTAAAAAACAATTAAAAAATTGCAATGAAAACAAGAGAATTCTATAGACACTGTAGTGAAAACTCTTATAATAGTTTACATATTTTTTAAGCACAAGTTGCCATTTAACTTTAAGTAAATTTTTTATATTGATAAAACAGGAAGCTTGGATCCCAAAATTAAGTTGATTTTGGTAAATTACAATCAAATAGATAGAATCTATGAACACCCGCTTCTTCAGTTTCAGATACTTATACCCTAGAAATATGTCTGTAAATATCTTAACATATAATTTTAGGTTAACGGGTAAATTTGAATTTAAGCATTATGAAATTTCAATTGTTCCGGGAGGCTTATATTATTTATTAAAAATAGAAAGATATCTATTATAAACATGACGGCAGGGAAAATTTAATTTATCACTAATTACCGTGATTAAGGACTTATGTATTTATGGATCGGACCCAGTTTTAATTGCTTTCGTTGTACAAATTTTCTATTTTCTTTGAAGAGGAATTTTTACCATTATGGCATTATAAATTAATATTTTTAGCATGCAAACCACATGTCAAATTGTTTCTTTTAAACAATAAAAATAAACTGTACGTCTTTAAGTCTTTGTACTGCTTTGGATATCTAAAGACAGATATTCCTTTATAAAAATTGTATTTTAATAGGTTGAAATCTACCAAAATAATGCCTTAAAACTAAATAATTATTTTAGGTTGGCTATGCCTTTGAGTAGTCATTTAATAAATATAAATAAGATTTGCAATAGTAATGTCATGATGAAAAACAGCTTATGTATCTATTGTTAGTACTAACGTTAGGTGAGTACAAAAATCAACGTTAATTTGAGAGATATATATGTTTTATATGATACTTGCACGCATTGATAATATATTTCAAATGTGTTTCAAGCACGGCTAATGTGAAAGAAAATCTCTGATTAGGCTTTGAGAACCAAAACCTAGAAAATGTATTTATGCTTTGCAAAAGATTTGACCAACAACTATTGGATTTGAATGTTTTCTACAGTTTGCCTTAATTCTTTAAGCAGAGATATGAAAACTTGGCATTAGCTATTGTTTTAAAAATTGAAGCCCAGTGTTTATTCTTTATATGAACTGTTAACCAACCCTCAACATGACAATAAAAATCTATTGGAAGTGAGCCATGAAAATTCTTTCATTAATAATGACATTTGATAAATTTCCTTAGAGATCTCCTTGACATTAATTTAATTCCCAAAATTAGCTCGTTTATTCACTTGCAATTAAACATAGTCATAAAGTATGACTTTGCAACCCTTTTTTTTGTTCGATAATTATTTCATAAAATATCGATATAATAAGCTAAGAGAGCTTCCATAAAAGCCTAACAACAAATCTATGACATTAGCAACCGTTTTTGACATTACCTGAATGTCATTCGGTTTATTCTCGCAAGGTTTCAGTGGATCTGCAAAGATATGCAATTTTTAGCATTTTCTCCAGTTTGTATTCGATTTTATTATGCTAATTAAAATGTATTAATGCTCTTTTTACAGGAGTTCCTGAATTTGGCGAAAAAGAAAAGCAAGAAAAAGAAATCGCCTCCTCCTGATTTGTCTTCGGACGAATCAGATGGTGAAGATACTCAGGCTAAGAATGATAGCAGCAAGAACAAAAAGAGGGCGAAGAGGGATTCTTCGGATTCCGAAAAGGAATCGAAGAAAGACAACTCAGAGCCAGAAGAAGGAGAAGTTTCTGATTCGTACAGCTCTGAAGAGGAGTTTAATGATGGATATGATGACCAGCTTATGGGAGACGAAGAAGATAGGGCTAGGTAAGAATGAACAATAATTAATGCTGTGAAATTGTTTATTGCTCAAAGGTTTCATGTCATTGAGACATTTTGTAAAATTAGCAAATTAACTTGTTATAAAACTATCCAATCGTGAAAATTTAACTCTATCAATACAAAAGTTAAAATCCTCATTTTTCCAACTATTCTACTGAAGTTTTACTCATTTCAGAAATTTTATAGTCTCATATTAAATGCATAGTCTTACAGAATATTTCTAGAATTTTGTTGGTTTTTTAGAAAAAGTCCCTATTTGTTAGTTTAAAAAAAATCAGAAAAAGAAATCAGATTATTTTTAACAATGTTCCAATATTACTTTACCACATCACTCAAAAAGCCTAAAATTACATTTAGATTTGAACTGTTTGGTGACTCAATTTTTCTTCAGGTTAGCCAGCATGACGGAGAAAGAAAGGGAAACCGAAATATTTAAAAGAATCGAGCAAAGAGAGCTAATGAAAACTAGGTTTGAAATTGAAAAAAAACTAAGACAAGCAAAGAAGGCAGATAGGCCAAAAGACAAAGACAAATCGAAGTCAAAAGAAAATAAATATCCAGATCAATTTGACTTTAGCTCTATAGATCATAAAGAAAGGAGTAAAGAAAGAAAAAAGAACATAGAAGAAAATAGAGTAAAAGGTGATAACAAGAGAGTTAATGCTATGGCAGAATTGAAGGCTAGGAGAGAAGGAAAACAACAAAGGGAAGCAGCAGAGACGGCAAGGAGAGAAGAAGCACAAAAGAAAAAAGAAGAGGAGAAGGAGGAATCTGTTACTACCGCCAAAAATCAAGTTAAACTGAAAGTTTCTAATATTTACTCAGATGACAGTGAAAGCAGTGCCGATGAGGGTAAGTTGCTCAAAATACTTATGGGTAGATCAAAGTCAAATGTTTGAAGCCTCACTGCACAAACTTTCGTTTACATTTTAAATTATAGAAAGTTCATTTAAGAATGTGCCGAGCTCAACAATATAATTTGATTCTTTGATAGTACATTTATAAAAATGAGGTCTCGTGATAACTTAATTCTCTTAGTGCCACGCAGCGCGATCGCACTTTGGCTAGGTATTTTAGCAACTGTTACACGGAAGTGGAATTTGAGTCTGAGTGACTGAGAGAACAAAGCATATGTTAATTTAAAAAAAAACCTCTACTATAAAATATAATCACAAACAACAAATGTTAAACATTAATATTTCTCAAACTTTTAAGTGCATAGTCTTATGTGACTGATGTAATTGTCATTGCTCGCAGATAAATGTGTCATAGTACAATCCGACAAATTTTTAAAAATGCCTAACACTAAAATGGTTGTTATATTTGTATTATGGCTACTAATACGTTTTTATTATGCGAGATATTGAAGAACTAGTTTCTTCTTTTCTAATCTTTTTTATTAAAGTATAAAGCTATAACTCGTGATTTATGGAATTGAAAAATTTATCAGTTTGTACTTAATCAAGGTATAAATGAAAAGAACTATAAATCCCAATTTTTCAAATTTATTTAATTCACCATTTTCTGTGTTTCTACAAATTTACTTTCCATATCAAATTTGCACAATCTTCGGTTCTACATTACTACGTAGCTCTACTAAATCATGTTATAAAATAATCGTTATACAATAAATTGCTTGACTTGTTAAATTACATGTTTAGTTAAAATATCAGTATCTATCTTTGTTCCAAAAGTTTAATAAGCAGGTTATAAACAGAATATGTAGTCAAATGGTATTGCACAGACTTACAATCGGTATATGGCTGCTTTGGATTCGAATTTATTACTTTTTATAAATTGAAAAATGCAGCATATGTTTGATCGGTTTTTTGTTACTGTGTTCTATTCAATGTACTTAATTGATGTTTAATTAATTTTTAAAAAATGTTCGTTTGTTAAACTAGAATGGCTATTTTCTTTATGTCCTATTCAATGAATCAAATATGGAACTCGCCTGAACTTATAAAACAAAATAAAAAGGATATGATCTTTTGCAATAAAGAATATGATAAAAATGAGACGTCTAGACTACTCTTCAATGAATCCAAATAATACAACAAATTACAATTACTAAGGCAAAAGAAGCCGATATGTTAAATTCGACATAGCTAATGAGATACATCAAAATGAAACATTGTACGTATTTTCGAATAAAAATAAGCCAACTTCGTCCCTATATTCCCATTTAAATTTTATTAAACTCATGCAATCAGGAAACAATCGAATTATTTTTATATATACTTAAAATCAAAAAGACAATGCAGTATGTTATATACATTTTAGGGTTTATTACGAGTAGAAAACATTAATTTTATTTGTATTTAACTTTCCACAATAACCATAATATTTTGCGGCAAAATAATATCAGCTTATACTGACAATCATTAATACTTATTAAGGCTATATGCTCAAATTTAATGAGTCTTTTTTTAAGTTAATATGATATTGATGTGACTATTTGCATGAATTTTGCTTATACCTTTTTACACTGCTAGATGCAATTATCAGCTCGACTTGCACAAAGAATTAAATATAAATCACTAGGGCCCAGTAAGTGCTAAATTTATTTGTTCCCTAAATTGTATTTAATTTAATTACCCATTAATTTTATAATTGATATGATTCAAATGTTTCATTGGGATATTTATTAAGTGCAGCATCCTACTCGGAAATACAATAGTATTTGGTAGGTCTGATGAACATCATTTACCTATTTGTCGATATCATTTAAAATGACGTTGAGACATTTTCTACTAATGATATAATTTACTTGTTAGTGTAATACATAAAATTATGTCACGTAACAAGCCCTGAATCCTTTCTTGCAATTAAATATGGTAATATAAAGTCACATTCTGTTTGATAAAGATACACAAAAAATGACTGTATTAAAATTTTATTTCAATGATTGTTTTTGGCCTTTTCTCTGTTTCCATTTTAGAAGAAAGATTTTGCACCAATGAAAAAATTTATACGAATCTTATGACGTGTCATTGCAAAAATGCCAGAACTCCCAAATTTTCAATATTTTTATTTATGGATAGAAAATAGCAGATCATATTCAAGTGACTTCTAAATATTTAGTATATCCAAAAAACTTTAATTTTACCAGTCATGTCAACTAACAAGGTATCAATTGGTATTCATAACTTTAAACAGTCTAATTTCCACTCATCTAAAATGTATCTTACATCTGTGTAAATTTTTCTGAAGTGGAACATTGTCATTTGTTTTTAATAAAAAAAATAAAAACTTAACACTTAGACAATTGAGCTCAAAGCAACCATGTGCCAAATGGAAGAACATGCTTTACCATTTGATGACACAATATGTTTATAACTTGCTTGCTAAATGTTTAGAACAAAGACATACTGCAGGATTGACTGAAATATTTAAGTTGCTTAACTTATTATTTAAAAAAAAAACAGAATTGTGTATGTATTGAAAACGCAATATAAAAAGCAAAGCAAAACAAATGTGATTATACCAGGCAAAGTAGCCTACAAACTAACAATTGACATTCTTAAACGTAAATAGCCAATTTTCTATTAATTATCTAAAACTTATCGTACATATCTCTGTACATTTTTCTTAAATAAATCATTATCAATTATTATTAATAAAATAAAATAGTATCTAAGTATGCAAGTACAAAATAAATAATTTCTGTTATTTTAACAATTGTCACCAAAATAAAACATTCAGGTTTTTCTGTCACTTCCACATTTTTATCTGCTGATACTTGTGTACATTTTTATTGTTTATACATGTAAAATCCATTCGACTTGAGCAACATATGGACGTTATGAAAGCTAGTAATGCTCAGATTTCAGTGCACCATGGATTTTATTTTAGTGGGTAAACATTTGGTTCCCGTATGCCTTAATTAATTTATTTTCCACGCTTATGTATTTGTTTTTTTATAATTTCAACAGCGTCCTTCTATACATTCATCTGAAAAATAGTCACAGCTTTCTACTTCTTTTACTACTAATCCTTAATTAAAGTATCTTAAAGCAGCTTAATTCGTCATTTTCTTTTTCTTAAATGAATTAACAATTCAAATTTGGAACACCCACAATAAAAATGAAAATGTTTTGTTTGTCATTGCATCTATATGTCTTCTCTTTTGTTGTGGATAACAACATGTTTTGAGGATGCAGTGTTGATTAGCTTTCATATCTGTTGATACATATAAATTCAATGTTGACCTATTACGCAGGTGGTGAGAAGGAAACTCCTGTGGTGCCTACTCGACCTTCTGCCCCTTCCGTTCGCTCAAGATCATCTTCTAGTAGCAGCTCAAGCAGTGAAGAAGAAGATAAGAAAGAACCTGAATATGTCCCGTCCCGTCAAGAATTGAATGCAATTCGATTATCAAGGCACAAACTCGAACGCTTCGTGCATCTACCATTCTTTGATCGCATTGCCAAAGGATGTTTTGTAAAGATTGGAATTGGTTTCCATAACAATCAGTCTGTATATAGGGTAGCGGAAATAACTGGGGTCTATGAGACTGCAAAAGTTTACAATTTAGGGAATACACGTACAAATAAAGGTGTCAAGGTGCGGCATGGAGCACAGGAACGTGTTTTTAGGCTAGAGTTTGCATCGAATCAAGAATTCTCCGATTCTGAATACCAGAAGTGGGTGGAAGCAACAACCGCAGCTGCTATCTTAATGCCAACAAAAGAAATGATTGAACAAAAACAAAAAGACATCAAGGAAGGTATTAATTATGAGTACAATGAACAAGATGTTGTTAGGATACTTAAGGAGAAAGAGCGGTTTTCCCAGAAGACTTATAATTACGCTATGAAAAAAACCCAATTGATGAAGGATAGAGACGCAGCTTTAAGTAGAGGGGATCATGACACTGCTAGAGAATTCAGTCAAAAGCTTGCAGAGTTGGAAGAAAAGGCTACAGAATTGGACAAAATTCGAACATCAACGATTTCAAGTATTTCTTACATTAATGATAGGAATAGAAAGCGGAATGTTGAGGAGGCAGAGAAAGCGATTATGGAGGAAGTTAGGAAGAGTAAAGGCGTGAAGGTGGGTTAATAGTTTGAGCTAAAAAATTGTTTTAAATTATTAAAACTATTGTTTTTGTTTTTTAAGGCGGATGATCCTTTCACAAGAAGGTCGACAAAGCCAAGGATGAACTTTAAACAGTCCAATGATGATGAAATAATACCTTCGCCAGCAATACGACAGGAAGATAAGCCAGTGGAGAAACCTGTTGAAAAGTCTTCAAGTGCCCCAACCAACGTATCTCAGGATGATTTATTTTCTGCTCATGATTTTGACATCAAGATAGACTTAGAAGTTCCTTTGCCAAGTAAGTCCATGTTCCGATATTACATTTATTTTCTTCTGTTCTTGGTGCTTTGGTGTTACCAGATTGATTTTGTTTTATCAGCGTTCAGTATTTTCCTGTAAGGCACATTATATTTATGTATATTTGATCCACAATAAAGTATTTCTATTATTATTGTTATTATCAGTGCCAAATGTAGAGTTTTTGGCACTCATTTATAATATTTATTTACTATGTGCTTACATCTCATTTCCACTAAGCACTATCTACTAACATTTTTGAGAATAAATTAAGTATTATAATTTCTATTTGTAGTAAAGTGTGAAACAAGATTTATTTATATTTGATATTATATGATGTCTGTAAATATGAAACTGAAATTACTCACAGAATGCTCTGGTCATCAATGAAATTACTTTCAAGCAGAGTTATTGGCTCTTTTTTCTTATGTTTACTTTTATCAAAGACCATTCACTGACAACACAAGTTTTACATGCATATTTTCTCTATACATTGATCATATAAAATATTCTGCTTCAGAAACTACTACTTTTGAGTAGATTCTTTAACATTTCCAAAAAATTGATTCACAATAGTATCGAACGCTTGCCGAAATTTATGGTGAACATGCTTTTGATAATTCCCATCATATTGAGCGGTTTGAAAAATATTTGTACTTTGTGCCTCTCTTTATTGACTGTAGGAATATTAAGTTATAGATTGCATATATGCAATTTTAATAATTTAGCGACAGTCCCCAGTAGTACTAATTTTGTTTAAAAACGTGGTATTTTTTGCTTGGTATTTTTTTATTTCTTTTCTAAGAGATATGGTTTGTACCCTACTGAGCTGAAGATTATTGATGTCAGGGAAAAACCTAATCTTGTTTAGAGATATTGAGTATTTCTCGACAGCCTAAGTTTATACAATTGACTTAATATGCTATACAACTCAATATTTGCTTATATGTGTCCGGTATCTCTTTAATTTACAACTTCAGTTACAAATTTGATTGATATTGGATGACAAAAAAATGCGAATACTGGGCATAAGTTTTTCACAAAATTCAAAAGAAAAGTTTGCCGGTCATTGATGGCCAGGAAATTTTAGAAAAAGTTTGTCATTGTAGACTAATAATGGGTGTTTTTGTTGTAGGCACGCCCGTAAGTGTAACTCCAAAAACAAACAACACAAAAGATTTAGGTCCTAGGCGAAGCTTAAATTTGCAAGACTATAAGAAGAAACGAGGACTGATTTAGTATTTTAACAGCGCTCCCTGAAACTCATTTTAAATAGCCTTAAGTTAACAAATGAAAACTTTTAAATATGTAAAATGCATACAAAGCATATAAATAATATAAACTTAATCATAAGTTGCATTAAAATAATAAAATCAGTGTTATTTATTTAATTATTATAGTTAAGATGTATCTGTAGTATATATCTGCATCACTATTACTGTTTCCTCGCCCCTTATCCTTTCCTTGCCTTGTATCATGTTTGTAAATATTTTCGCCCACATTTACTATTTTTTATTTAAAATGTTCTGCATATTGTGTTTTGCAAGTTGTAATTTTAATGAGCAATAACAAATGGATCTGATTTTAGCAGATTATTTTATTTTATACTTGCTAAAAGACATCGTGATGCATTTTAAATAAACAAATGGATTTTATTTCTTAAATTCTTACAATTTGTCATAAGCAACTTTAGACATATTATAAATTATATAGATTTGTAGAATAAACGATACAGAAAATTTAGTCTTTTTGTGTAACATTTTCTTAAATGGTTAGTGAATTTTTTAGGATGCTTTTAAAATAGTGTTTGCTGTAATGTAATTGTTGCAATGTTTAATACAATGTGTTAGCAATTGCATTGGGAATCGACCTTGATTAACGCAAGAATATAAAAATTTATCATTCACTTGAGAAAGATTACATAAACTTATATATGCAAAATACAATGCTATCATTATCGTATTCACTTTTTATAAATCCAATAAAAAAATCAATATAACTTGCAAGGTTAATAATATCTTCCTATAATAAATAAATCATGAATTTGCTTTTATAACAGTTATCTTTTATTTATTAAGAAAAATACAAGGGAAGATTGAGTGCAGAAAACTTCCATCCTAATAATCTGTCTTGTAATTGGTTTTGTAAGAATTCAGCGGAAATTTAAGCGTATTTCACTAACCTTCGTCCTCGTTAGTGACTGTTAACAAGTTATTGCTGCTTATATCATTTAATTAATATTAAACTATAAAGATTAAATATACAGAAAACTGTCTGCTATAATGTGTATTTTAAAAATGTGAATACACCAGATTGGATAAAAACTACTGCGACGATGGAAGAAGTGAATTTAAACTCGGACTCTATTGAGCAGTGACAGAAATGTTTCATAAAAAAAATTAAAATAAAACCGGTGTATAGCATTCATACGAAGTAAGATAATACATCGATGAGCCTTTAGCGTAACGAATAAGAGCACTTATGAAATGTGAAAAGCAAGTAAATGAGAAATGAATAATCAAACATTTGTGTTATTTTCATATGTGTTCATTAATATAGTTAAATATCAGATATTAGTTAAAAATTCTGATTCAAGGAGGTGAGTACAGTACTTATAATACTGCCTATTAACAATTTAAGGCTCGAATAGAAGTTGTTGCAATATGTGATAGAGGACAATACATAGTTTCGCCCCACATGAAGCAGGGGTGACTCAAAGCACACTTAAAGGCGGGCGAAATTATTAATAAGAGTGAAATAGAAGCTACACTGAAGCCGTTTCAGCTCTCAGGAGGGTTGTAAAGCATCCCCCTGTTTTAATAAGATGGAGGGAAAATTTAGTCATCTCGGTAAGGATCAAGGAAGTGGTGGAAATTACAGTTTCCTTCGGAGAAATCGATTTTGCAGGGCGTGGCGCCAACATTCAATTTGCTGCCGCCATCTTGAAGTAGCATGTTTGCCCATTTATGGGCATTTAAGGAAACCGGCTTCTACATTGGTTGAAAATTCTGACTCATATAAGGGCCACAATTTTGGAGAATTTTGAGCGGGTTGTCTGGTTAAAATTATTTGGGATAAGGAGAATGAATCTTTGGTTTGATTTCGGCAGTTTGGGTTTAGTTTTATGCAAGTTTTAAACAATTCGACTTTGGTTATTAACAATTTAAAAAAGCGCGCCATTACTACGCGGCGAAAAGTAAAACGGTATCAAGTAGCCGTTTACTAAATATGGTTAAAATAAATTTGGTGCGGATGGGCTTGGAGATAAGATTGTATTTTGATGTGTAAGTGTAGATAAGGTTTTTATTTGAGTTGTTTGGAATTTAAACGGTGGATAAATTGGAGGAAAGTTTGAAAGCGGAGTGATTAGAGTTCGCGAGCGCAAGCGCACTTCCCTAGCCAGCCGGCAGATCAACTGTGGTTCGGTTTGTCTTGACTTAAGCAGTCGTATAACGTGTGTGCATCTGGCAGTTCTTTTTAGCTTAAATTACTAACTACTGATTTTAGTGTAAAATGGTAAGTACTTGTTTACTTAATAGACGTTTATAGTTATTTATAGATCGGTTTGTTGTGGGTTTGTTAATTCTGTTTGACAAGTTATGGGAGAGCCGGTCGCCATGTCATAAAGTTCGCATAAACCGCTCAAATAATGCGCTGCTGCATTGTTTTCTCGGAAAAATCGCGGTAGCTGGGTGAATTCTCGTTCGCTTATCGGGGTTTTATTCGCCGATAAGGGTAAAACCGCGTACGTGAGTCATCTAGCCTCGCCCATAAGGAAGCTTGCTTTAGGGGGTACTGCACACGTTTCGAAACCAAGTTTTTTTTGCTAAAGTATTACCGCTTTTTTTATTAATTAGATACTTCCATGTTAAATGAATCATTCTTTTCTAACAAGGTTGGTTGCAAACGAAACCTTGTTGATATTCATATCTTTCTTTTTGCCTCATTTTGGTAGCGTTATTTGATATGTTTTATGCTTGATGCAATTTTCATAGTATATTTTCAAATTTCGCGTTATTATTAGAAGTCAGTGAGTGGCTTTAAGTCTAAACGGCCGTCTGTACTAAAAATATCGACCATGTGGGGTCTAAATATAGAAGGGGTCATGTATTTTAGTTCTAGTATTCCCGATAAGGGGTAAAATTGTCGTTTTTAGTTTAGTTCCCCGACGAGGAAAATATTTTTGTGTCAATGCGAAGTTAACATCTATTTTCTAGTGTCCAAACAGTCTTATCAAGAAATTCAATACTCCAATGGGAGTGAGCTAGCTTTACCTAGCGTGTATCGACGATTACTGAGCGCTATTGCACATTACTTTTATTTCGCATCAAACTCGCCAGTAATTGAATAAAATGATAAATATGCAAATCTGCCATTTCCATTGCGGATTTCTTGCATGGTATAGTTTAACGGAAGCGCCACAGATAACGGGTGATCGCAGCAGCCTTTGAGCGATTCGCGTCATCCGCGAACAATATGACAAACTCATTTCAACATTACCTATGAATATTTATCCTACCCTTGTCGTTTAAAAGTACTATATTAACAAATAATTAATAGCTTGACCTGTTTAACGCGCATAAAAAAGAAATTTTCAAATTTTATTTGGCAGGGTTACAAATTTCTAATAGTATTAATATTGTACTATAAACAATTTGTGCGGCTTCTTAAATAGCAAGGCTCGTTGGCTTCGCCTCCTTATCTTAATTAAATAAGTTTCCTTAACTGAAACTTTATATTTGAACATGCATATTCGGATAAAGAATTTGGTAGTACCTGAAGAGTGTTGGATTTCTAAAAGTTAACCGATATTAATTTTATCATAAGAATAGTATTATTTTGCATTTGAAGATGCACCGATTGGTCTTGCACCGTCTTTATAAATGAAATCAAAGATATGTAATGTTAGCTATAAAGCTATAGACCACCAACCACCGTCGTTCAAAAATTGTCGGGTTCATGTTATTTGAAACGAATCGAAAATTCTGCTTCTATAAAAGGCGAACATGCAATGGATAAGAAACTTATTTATTTTTTCAAATATATCGATTCATATTTTTTCATTTCCTTAACATTGACGACGAACATATAGCAAAGGGAAGATATTTCTCAAAAATCGCTTCCGAGATTTAAAAAATTCTTCGTGCTTGAAATACTCATGGGTACATTTTGGTCGTTTTTTGGCATGCCGTCTGTATGCTGGTCCTCAAACCATTTGAATACCGAAAGTATCTGCTACCCTATTTATCTTTCAAATGTTTTTAGTAAACTAGTTAAAATACAACTTTTGGCTTATAATTTTGTACACACAATAAAAATAATTAAAAATCTGTCGACATAATCCAAACACTGGAAGTGCTTTTTTATTTTGGAAATTTTATACTTCTTTTGGCCATGAAATGAATAATGAAAAGCAAAAATAAAACTTCTCACCTGCATATCTTGACATCATGGTTCTGTTCGATGAATATGTAGGCTGTATGACTTTCAAACTGTTCCATCAAGAAACAAATAAATTTCGATTATTCGGAACTCGCTCGTTCATCCCTCGCAGAGTAAGAATGCACTTAATCCGGTAACAAGCTCAAAAATTGCTCAAGACTTATGCTGTATAAGAGCAGAGCTTCTAGTTCCCAGCAAGAATACACGTAGCTTCGCTTCGTTAGACAATTAAAAATCGTTCAATTAACGTATTTTATTCAAAAACATCCCATCGTGCACGTTAGTATATACTAACTTTTCACAAATATTTATAAATTTGAAACACCAAAAAATGTATTAAAAATACTGTTCTTTTGAAAAATCATGTTTCAATTAATTACGCATATCATTTGGTACAAAATAAAAATAAATGATCAAGAAATAAAAATGGACTATTCCTCTTAGAATTCTTAGAGAAAACACGATATTTGTATTAGCACGACAGGACGTATTTACAAAAATTTAAAAACAACTCCAACGTACAAAGTATAGTTCAATATTTCTTTAACAATCTGTTTTGTACTGTGCTCAAAAATAATTTTAAACAAATAAAAAAGGGAACAGATAGATGCCATTCTTTTTCAAGAGTCGTATTCAAAAGAATTATATCAACAATGTGACGAAAAAATGCAAAAAATACTTTTTAATTTGCTTAATAAAATTAATTGCATTATACATTTTTCTCATGCAACTAAATAAATGTGATTTTTCTAAATTGTTAGTTATTGATTTAATTGAAGTGTGATTGAAAAAATGGGAACGCACATTAGGTCTCATAATTTTTTAATACCAAATATGAACATTTTAAATAGTTAACTTTATCTTTTCGATGGTTCCCTCTTCTGTGTTGTATACCATTGCTTTAAAATATGCCTTTGTAAAGGGACTTCTATTTTGTTATGTACCATCCGCATATGATTCAAATATTTTATAATAATTTAGGTACTTATTAAAGTGTAATATTTCTTATAGAAATCGTAGGTATTCTAGGCAAAGCGACGCTGCGTATTATAAGACTATGGAATATCTACTTTCCGATTAATTAATAATAGTTTTCAAGATACCGTTCATAAAGAATTGTCAGTTCTTAAAGCAGACATTATAACAAACAAAATAATTGTTACAAGTTCAACGACTTATTTAATGGAATAGCATTATGTGTTTTCTTTGTGGCCTCTCACATAACACTACACATTATAAAAAGCTATTATTAACATATTCAGAATTTCTAAGCGAGAAATTATAAACTTTACAGCAAAAGTAATTGCTAATTAATAGGCACCGAAATTGTAAATTCATTTTTCTTGCATTATGTCTTCTTACTCATTATTACGACTGCCGTTTATTATGGGTATGAAGTGCAGATTCCGTTGAACCTTCGCCTTTTGATATCGCAAATCAATAACGATCATTACCAAGAATCAAGAGGCGTAGGCGATAAAGCGCGGCGTTTCCATCGAAAAATTTCTTTTTATTAAAATGCTTTGTAATGATTATTATTAGTAATCAGAAATTATGAATGACTCACTTGCTGCAACATTCTTAGACCAAATATGCTATCTCTTTACAATACACAAATCAATAAGATGGTACAACATTAATAGGTCTCTTACTGTTTCAACAGTAGCATATTGTATTTCTAAATGCGATATTGCAAAGAAAATTTAGTAACAAGAATATTAATATATGTTGGCTCATTCGCCGACCTCCAATACTTATATCTTTTTATCTACAAGATTAAAGGTAGGAAAAATCCTATGAAATAGATTATCATGCTATAAAATCTTTTAAAACAAATAATAATTTTATCTATGACTAATAAATAGCATCGACTGTTTTAAGACAATTTTAAGAAGCGAAATCTTAAACAAATCTAAATATACAACAATGAATAGTATTTACAAACATTCCAGCAATGTTTATCCTTTATACCCACATCAAATGACAAATTTAATTCTTGGCATCACATAATTAGCACAAGCCGTACCCGTTTTAAATTACATTCATCAAATTTCAATATCGTACACGTCAAAATGCTCGGATACGGTTTCATCAATAAGCAATAATAAGTTGATGTGTTACATAAATTCAATGCCAAGTCTGGGGTGTCCGCGCCATGCCAGCTGCGGGCCCCCATAAATCTTTTAAGTAGAAAATAATAGTGATGCTATTTGTGCGTGCAGTTTCAAATTTAGATGTAATTGAGGTGGAGAAACTATCTGTACGTCATCATCGCGGCCGAGTGGTCCACAAGTAGTCGATTCAAATCAACAAGTGTTGTCGCACATTTTTCAAAACGCGCCAGTTGTTTGCCGACCCGCTTTATAAATAAAACCAGAGAGATAAAATAGATACCCGATTTATCGCAAAAACGCTGTTGCCTTAAACTCCAGTCCAATCAACTTAGGTGTAACAGCTATAACTTTGATTAGATAATTTAAACTCGTTTGCTTTATAAGTCGAAGCGAGTTAGTAGCACATGCTAACCATTTGTACCTCAATTTTTTACTAAAAATGGTAGTCGCGATTGTATCCTGACGAGTTTCTTCATAGAATAATCTTGAGTAGAACTCGTTTTAATCAACTGTGCGTTTTATAAATTTTCGAGATTCGTTAATGAAATTTTCTGATAAAAACAAAAATTTCATGATAATCCAATTATTTAGAAAACTCTTAAAGAGCCCCTAAATTACTATTTAAAGAGTGGACTTATCATTAATTCCAATAGTTGAGAAGCATCATAAGTTGTGCATCATCATTATCACATGTAAACCGAAACTAATCATCTTATGTGAAGAAGAAATTATGCAAGAAATGATTTATTTCAATAATAAATTAATGTTTAATTAAATCTTCTGCGGCTATGAAACGGGCCCTGACTAATTGACTTGTTCCCTGTACCTTATCCAATAATATAATCTACAATTTACCTACAGCAAACAAGTTGAGTTTAATCTTAACCTACATAATTACCTCTATTTTACTGGGGAAATATGGCGGATTTTCCGCGTTGAAACCACTATCCAACCTCATGTTTCCTCAACGTTACGTTAATGCCAACTTGTAAAATGCGGAAATGTAACGTCTATTTAATTATATTTGACGATTAAATACTACAACTATTTCCTTACAGTATTTGTTTTATAAAACAGTTATTGATTTTAGTTTCATGATATATTTTCTCAGTAGTCTAATATTTTCATTTTATGAGGATAAGTCTATATTTTTAACCTAATGCAAACTATCAATGTAAAAGATCCGAGAGTAGCGTTAGTTTTGCTCCTGTAAGTCTAGAAGAGCTCTTTTTTTACTTTTGGATATATATACTAACAGTTTTACTACTCACAACCCTCTTCGTTGTTAAACACATTTAAGCATATCCGTGAGGGATAGCCTGCTGTAGTTCTTACATTGTTCTGATGGAATTTTCAACTTGTCGTCCCTAAATATTACATTCAATTACAAAGCACGACGATTATCTGCTGAATAAATTTAATTTAATTTAAATTGTTTTCTCTTTGTTCTAGGCGTCAGGTGTAACGGTTTCTGACGTGTGTAAAACGACCTACGAAGAAATCAAAAGGGAAAAGAAACATCGTTATGTGATCTTCTTTATTAAAGACGAGAAACAAATCGACGTCGAAGTCATTGGTGCCAGAGACGAAGAATACGATCAATTCTTGGAGAAACTTCAAGCTGGAGGCTCAGGCGAATGCCGTTATGGTCTCTACGATTTTGAGTACATGCACCAATGTCAGGGCACTTCAGAATCCTCTAAGAAACAAAAACTTTTCCTCATGTCCTGGTGTCCAGATACCGCTAAGGTCAAAAAGAAGATGTTGTACTCTAGGTAAGACGCGCAATAACACAAGCAGTTAAAATTTACTTTTTGTGCCACATTATTTTATTTATAACACATTTGCTAGAATATTACTTGAGAAGTCAGCTTTGTTGCCTGGAATTCCACCATTAAAATTATCATCTAATCAATGCAATAATTTCTTAGAAATATTTCGATTGTGTCCATCTTTTGACTCCTATGGAGCAATTTGCTTAAACTCGAGCATATGTAGTGAATAAGTCCAGGGGTAGAATTTTTGAAAATATGTAGGGTATGATTTATTTAATTTCCATGCAAGGATGGGCTGCTAAAATAAATGCTTTTAAATTACTCATTTGAATTTTTGTAGTAGTTGGTTGATTGATATTGATTCGTCTAAGAACTATGATAAAATTTTTCAAATATAGTTTTTCCTATTTCGGTTTGCGATGTCAAGTGCATTCTGTTAGTTTTTTTAAATTGCAGTGATATTCTACCGTTATGTAAAAACAAATCACAAGTGACAACCATTAAAGCATACTATGATTAAATTGCAACATTAAAGCTCACAAAAAGTTACTTAGTTTGTCCTACTGAAAAAACAGACTTATAAAAATAGTTCCACCGTAATTTGATGTACTGCTGTATCTTTAAAACCTATGCCCATAATGAGAATAGACTCCTCCTTCAGTGTAAATCAAAATATGCATTTGATGGAATGTACTTACCAAAAAAATTTGTTTCAAAATTAATAGCATTTTTAAAAATCATACTACTGCATTTATTTTATTTGAATAATGTAAAAGGTGTATTTTGATTTTAAAAAAACCACTATTAATAAAGATGATTAATTTTTGATATTATTTTCAGCTCTTTTGATGCGCTCAAAAAATCCCTAATTGGTGTACAGAAGTACATCCAGGCTACGGATTTATCAGAAGCCAGTCAAGAAGCTGTTGAAGAAAAACTGCGCGCCACCGACCGCCAGTAGCCTCTCAACGCCCCACCAAGCTATGTGACTGTGTCTAAACTACTGTCTCTTACGTATTCTCATTCTGGCTGTTGGATTCCCCCTATAGGGGCAATCAGCGGCCAATTATTTATATGATAAGATTTTGCTTACAATAAAAGTTCATTTTTAAACTGTATAATAAACATAGAGGGTGTTTTATTTATTTATCTGACCCAAATAATTTTAGAATCACTCTAATATATTTTTAATTTTATAAGAAAATCTTTAAATTTAATTTTTATTATTTGGCTCGTTTGTAAGAAACAGTAGGTATTTAAGTTACGTGCTATATTTATAACAATTTGTCAGTTAGGATTGATTTTTTTTTAATTCTTAATTATTTACATACATACTTGAGATGCACAACACTTTATAATAAAAAACCCTAGGACATATTTATATATGATAACTTCTAGTGAACAATTTTTTTATTCAATCCTCATAAAATATACAATATACAAACTATTTGTAATGGTGGATCAATAAAATTTAATCTGTTTACGTATTACCTAGTATATTTTCTTTATTCTTAAAATACCCCGTATACAGTAGTGTTCCTATAACGGAACAAGAAAATCGATTTTTCCTGCGACTATTTTGTAAACTTTACAAAATACAGCTCTATTTAATGAAGAGTTCTGTAATTTGTAATCATGGATCGTTTGGCGCTTTCATCGGAGAATTGCATCCATTGTGGAAAGAAGCGTCGAAGCTTAAGAAAATGGCGCCTATTCAAATTCTGGGAATGATTCTTGCGGCCGTTGCTACTCAACGACCCAAACATTAAAATTGTCAATCAGAAAATTTACTAAAATTGACAATTAAAACCGAACATTTCACTAAGCAAAATTTTATATTTATTTTATCTATGAACAATTAATTTGAAATTCCCGTCGATATTTAATTTGTTATCAATACTTCCTTCTAGTTCGGTAACCGTGATGGCAGGCTGGTATTTACAACAGTTGTGGTAGTTACAAGAAAGTTTTTCAAGAATATCTTAGTAAAATGGCTTTGGTTTCGCCGAAAACTGTTCTGGGCATAGCAGCGGGTGTCTGCGGCACCCTTTTTTTGGGCTACTGCTTTTATTTCGATCATAAAAGGCACCAAGATCCTGACTTTAAGAAAAAGCTTCGAGAAAGTAAGTTTTTCTTTGAATTTCCTAGTGGATTAGATCTGATACTCGATGAAATATGAATACCTAGCTATAACGATCAATTTTCCACACGAATGTGTCATTTTGAGAAATCTAAAAGCCACGTTTAAAGTTAGAAAATTTTGAGGTTAGGAATCATATGATTAACAATGCAAATTACGCTATTTGCGGTCTATTTATATAGATAATCGTTACGAGATGTTTAATCGATATGTATATTTTTAAATTTTATTATATTGCAAAGGTCTACTTTATACAGGGCTCCAAAAGTAAGCACTGTTGAGAAATAATGACTTAAGATCAATTAATACGACTTGAATTAAACCACATTTTGGCATGGTTTTGATTTGTTCAGTGCTACTATGATTTAGCTTTGAACTATTTGATGAAGTCATACTTAACTTTATATTATATATAACATACTTTGGCTATTACTTGGTTATCATAATTGATCATTTTAATACTGATGCTTCTTAGATATCACGAATCTGGTATGTTTGATAGACTATTTGACAAATATGTTCTGCATCTGAAAGCATTTATCGAGGCAGACAATTTTAGGAAATGGATATCCATAGAGGGCATTACTCCCTGACGTCGATGTGAAGGTGTATGCAATAATGCTTTGCTTAATTAAGGGGTTCTGATTAAGCAGGGTTTATAGGGATTCCCAATAACAGAATTGCGAGCTCCGTAGCAAGTATTATTGTTTTTTTGCAGTTCATGAATTATCCCTACTTTTCATTAACCAAGTTCTGTGCCATGTGGTTCTAAGTTTGATTCATTTGATATTAACTTGAGTATGTAAAGGCCAGATTATCACACGTTTATTAAAATATCAGCTATCATATGTAAACATCGTAGGTTTCATATAAGTATGCGTTTAAAAGGAATATAATTAGCATTCCTGTCTCATACTTTCACTTTCTGAAACATTTTGTATATTTAAAAAGAAATTTAGTCAAAGCCATTAACTTCACCGATAATAAAGTTAATAGTGTTACAGAAACTTAAACATGAACATTCTAAATAGGCACTAAAAATTATCGAATCATAGCTTTACCCCTTTTTGTCTTCTATACATAAAATCACATCCCTTTCATAAATATTATTCAAGTAGAACAGAGAAAACTCAACATTTTTTATATTTTAAGTCAGTTTTTGATAAAATTTACTCCTTTCATGTTTAAATCTTAGCATTTCATAATTAAACTAAAGATAATAATTTTGGCTTGAAAAATTGGTCGCTTGACTCATCTTCCACGTTCCTGGTGGCAATAAAAACTGAATGCTCTATCCTACAACTCCATATTTTTCAGCCTTGAATTGTATTTGTTTCGATATTGTAGCATCTTTCGATTAATATATAGTGAAAATAAATTCCTAGGAAGAGTTTCAAAGAGCATGCAAATATTAATCTTCATTGAATTTCCAGCTGAAAATTTTTATTTATTTTATTGCGTATATTAGCTTACAATATTCCATCTATCTGACATAAACTTGAAATAATCAAATTTAATCCCATTGTTAATATCTATTAAAATGTGAAAATGAAATACTATCAATTAAATAAAGTTGTATTAATGAGAAAGCAAACATCTGATGACCACCCTAATGATGTGAAATTTGTTTAATGAACCAAGAAGCTAGATTCTTAAATGGCTTAAATCTCGAGCAAAGGTATTGGAAATGCATTAAAAAATAAGCTCTTCAAAAAAGTATATTTATTTATGAAAATATGATTTCTTGTCAGCCAAGTGAAATGCTTTTTCTACCTGTTTCGCTTTGAAAAGAAAGTTCTTTGTTTTAATTATCGAGTATTTTCAAAATGTACATATAAACTTCGCTTACTTGGGATTTGCTCAATTCACTCGTTTATCTCTTGTATAATGGAGATGCCTGAGAGAATGAACATTCTGAAAGCAAATATTGTTTCATGATTTCATTATTTCTCAAAATTGTATTATTAAGCAGTTTTCCAAACAATCACTAAATATTAGGAACCAGGTCCAGGGAATACACAAGTTGCTGAATCTATCCAAACAAATGATTTATCTTTGTGAATCGTGATTGCAGCGATATGGGGACGAGCATCATCATAATACAAAACCCTTCTCTTTCTGTTCGACAAAACTATCCATTAACGGTACACTTGCCAAAGTAGCCTAAATCAGACAACTTCTTTTGATGGAAGTCTTACTTAAGACCTGATATCGCTTGCTTTTACTGTTTCTTTGTGAAATAAGGCCTATAAAAACCTATTATTCCATTTGTGTTTTGGTTATTTGATACAATATGCACAGCCCAATGAATTCTAATTCTTTCTTACAATTTCTCGACTTGCTAATCTTGAATTGGCTTCCATTAGTGTTTTAATTATCACCTTCAGTATCAACAAAAAGGGTTTGGCCTTATTCTATCATTGTGAGTAAAACCACCAATTCGAAATTTCTAAATCGATATTCAAACAGGTTTCAAATTTCTTTCTTAACATTAATATAGTAAACAGTGCCGCAAACATTCTTCACTCCTATCCCTTTCAATGAAATATCGGAAGAAATTGAATTTGCAATAATATTTTTTGTTTAATTTCTGATATATCTACATATTAGCTGTTGTATGTTGTGGATTGTTAAATACCGCATTGAGAAGAAATGTTTCTTTGTCCCCAATGGGCGATTTGCTATATGTAGGCTGTAGAGTATGTTGGTCTGCACAGAATGAAGGATTGTATCATGAACTAAGAATTTCAACACACATTTTAATAAAGTATTTTCATATTTGGTATCATATATTACGGTAGGCAATATCTAATTCCCAAAATCACACATAAGCAGGCAAAGTTTTAATGCCGAATTTGTGCTGTGTAAAAATTATTTTTAATGACCACTACAACAATTTTTCATATAAAACTAATAGTCGAAAATTTGTATGTACTAATTTTTAATAGTTTTTAAAAGAGGACAAATTTACAACTTCATCATTTATAAAGATGAGCTTGCTTGAAAATTGTAGATTAACAAGCTTTTTCGGTGCCGAGGCGTTATCGTGTTTCCATATAACACACCAACAGACGGCATATCAAAAATGGTCAAATTTGATTGAGGGACGCTTGAGGTTAATTTATTTATGGGCTTAAGAATTCAATAGAAAGTTTCACCAACAAAATATTTCCGGAAATGTAAACATTAAACACAAAACTAACATAACAAGTCTAAACAATTTAAAACATGCGCGGCTTTCAAAATTCGAAATGGTTCCACTAAATCTCGGAAGGGCGCTCGTGTGATTGGTTCCCAAAATCTACTATACTTTGTTGGTGGTGAGAACAAAAGCAACCATAACCTCCATTTTCTTCGTATTTTCATTAGTATTGGCTTGCTTCCTTTAAATGCGAGGTACTGCGCGAATTTGCATCAGTGGTGTTATATTTCTGTCATCAGTACTCAAGTTAAATCTCATATTTTAAGCCATGGATGAAAAGTAAGTATCATAATATTTACATAGAAGGGTCATGTTGAACCCGACTTTTAAACAAGTGGCTTTATCACGTGGTTATTTTATACACATATACTTTTTATGGGTTGTCCAATAATTGATTGTTTTCTATAAATGTTTTTTCAACTTCTTTTCTATTAAACTTGTAGTATTTTTGGCATACAAAATGCAAAATAAATTAGCGAAATGTAAGGCACACAGGGTAGTAGGAGAAATTAAACATTTGTTTACTTTTATATCTCGCAAAATTTTTCTCGTAGAACAAACGGCGCAACAATTTTCAATGAGATTAAGTATATTTTTCCAATCAAACGAATGGAAAATTTAATTTTTCAGTTTTTAAGGTCACTATTCACATTATTTTCTGATTTAGACTGCCAGGAAGAATTCACGCGCAAAATCATATTTACTTATAAAAATATCATGTAAGTTGTAGTTTTGCAACCTTTGGCCATATATAGTACTTTCTAATCCTAGTTCACTAAACATTATTCACTGTTATGATGTATTTCTAGAATATATGAGTCATTTTACTTACTCAATTTACTACCTAATATTATTTTAATAGTCTGTATGGTTGTATAGGAACTATTTAAAACGGACATTTTTATGAGAATATGCATGCTTATAATAAAACAATTTACATCATCGCTATTTTTTGGCCGCCTAAATCATATGATGATACACAAAAACAATTATCTTATTGGACAATCAATTTTGCTCACTGATTTCATATAGCCCATTTATTTATTGGCTTCGTCTTATTTTAAAATTATAGTCCAGTTTATGAACCTGTGATGTTGCCCAATGCAAGACTAGGTTACCTCAGTTTAGATCGCGAACATAGCTGGGTTAAAGTACCTGATGGAGGTTTGATTTGCGGAATTAAGATGTATGAAGCTTTACTTGCAAAATCCAAAAATCAGAAAAGGAAATCCAAACGCAGAAAAACTTCACAAGATGCAAATAAAACAACTGATACAAAGGCAAGCGATGAAACAGCAATAGAGAAAAAGCAGAAAAGAAGAGCGTGTAACCATGAAGAAGTCTCAGAAGAAAGAGCAAGAAGCCTTCTTGATGCTGAAAATTTATTAGAAAGCAGTATTCTTGAAAATGAAACCCAGGATAGGAGAGAAGAAAATGCAACCCTGAGTAACAGCACAGAGAATTCCAAAGAAAGCAGAAAGCCAGAAAGTGATTCCAGGAGCAATAATGCAGAAGATGATACAGAAAGCAACAATGCTGCAGGTGATTCAGAAAGTTACAATTTTGAAGATGATTCAGGAAGCGAGAATGAAGAAAATGCATTAGATGAATATGACTTTCAACATTCTGAAAGTGACGAACCTGAAATATATTTTTGTAAAAAAATTCGGTATTGTTTTCACAACAGAAGGGTACCTTCAGGGTTGATTCCAGATAGATTTGCATTTCTCTGCATGGATTGTAACTACACTAACCAAACCTGTTACCATCAGCTCATCGTTGAAGTTACTTGTCAAAATCATGAACTGTACGTAGATCATTTGCATGAAATAAATGACCATGGGTGGTATCGTAATGAAGATGGCAGCTTTTCAAATTTCTCTCGCAGATCCAGAACAGTAACTGAAGCGGAATTGGCTGCTTTGCCGATGGAAAATTTTTTACAAAGAGCAGCCGGTAATTTTGTGGGACAAGTAATATTCGCAAGGGGCAATGAGACTATTTATGATGAAGTGACTTACAGAGTACGCAACCAATATTTTGAAGAAAAAATAATTGATAAGCAAAGATATTTCTAGTTTTTTTTTTTAGAGTACTGCTTACATGTTACCATTTTTCATAATTCGATTTTTTTCAATGTTCATATTACAATAAGACGATTCAATGATTCCTAAATGATATTGTAAAACCGTTTCTATACAATATGGCTGTGTGGCTTGCTGTAATTGTTGTTTCCTTTACAATAAAGTTATGAGTATCATTTCAGCCGTTTTTATTTTGTCCTTTTTCAAAATAAAACAGTTCAATTCTATAAACAGTATTAAACCAGCACATTTTCTACTAGATTATTATTTCCAATTTTACATGGTTTGTTAAGATTGGAAGCACCATCATTTAATCTACACTACACAATTTATATTGATTTATAATTTACAACAGTGTTATTGAGAGTATAAGTCCAGTTTTTCTTCATTAAGATAGCTGGTAATTGTAAATGTGGGTGACTCCATTGTATGAATCATTCTCTCTGTACATAAAAATGAAATATAATGAGTAAACTTCAGTCATTAGAAAAACATGTTTTGATTATATTTCAATATTGACAGTCATTATCTCTACTAATGCATATTTTATGATAGTTCAACATAATGAGGCATTTGGATCCATTAATACAAGTTTAAGATTGTATATAAACTTATTAAAACAACTGAACACTCAATTAATTTGCTAGTTTTTATAGTATTCATTTCATCATGCTAGCTTATAAAATTTACTATAATTTTGAAATATTTGATTTCAAGTTAATTTCATTTTATATAAGGTATTGACGAAAGATATAATTGTACTTAATAAATACTAAATTTACTCGCATCATTATTCTGTTTGCTCCTAGATTGCAGTAGTTTCATGCATAATAAATTACGATTCACCACTCCATTCATTCATTTTAAACCGAAAACATTTATTTTACATAGTAATGACAATCAAAATAACTATATAGGGTTAAGACATCTATAGAAAGTGGACAGTCCTCCAAAAATGTTGTTTCAATTGCAAAAATATCGATGCTAACGTACAAATAAATAATAATTTTTGCAATTCTTCATGTTAACCTGTTTTTCCAGAACGTCGTGCGAAAAAAGCAGCAGCTTCTTCAGGTCGCCGTTCAACCTCGAACTTCCCAAACATGAAAGATCATGATGCCGTTCAGCGGTTCTTCTTGCAAGAGGTTCAACTAGGTGAAGAATTATTAGCAGCTGGAGACCTCGAGAATGGCGTAGATCACTTAGGTAATGCTGTTGCCGTCTGCGGCCAACCCAATGAGCTTCTACAGGTATTCCAGCAAACTCTGCAGCCCCAAGTGTTCCATCTTTTAATTCAACGACTGCCACAAATCGCACCTAGGGTTATGGCGCAAGAGAAGACAATGCAAGAAGATGATGTTGAATAATTTTAGACATTTGTCATTGTCTTCACTAGTCTCATTCGTTTAGAAACGTTCCATATTTCTCATATTGTTAACTATTGTGTTGTATTATAGCAATATACCAATCATTTATATTTTTTTTGTGTTTTTGTTTAACTTTTTTCCTGTATTGCTAAATTTTAAAATCTGGTTTTCTCTCAATTTTTGTTAAATTCTTGTTCTTGTCTATTTTTGTTTTAGTTTTTCCTGTCTTTTTGCTAAACCATTATTCAAATTTTCAAATAAAGATATATCCATTAGTCTCTGTTTTACTACTCATTTAATTTACTATAATAATTGGAAGTTTTGTCCAACTGTTAGTAAAATGCTAGATGATCAACAAAAAAATATGTAGATGTTATTACAAGGGTTATAAGCTTGAAATTTAAGTAGGGACTTGTGCAAGTACATTGCAAGAATCCAAGAATTTTTCTTAGGTGTACGTAAAGATTTTTTTTAATTATGTACTTTGTTGAGTGAATGTGCCTGTAAATGTCGCAAAAACATAGTGAAGCCAAAAATAATTATGTGGCACATTTTAAAATAAATGGTACATTTTGAAATAAATTGGGCACATAAATTGTAAATTTTACAACTAAAATAGAGCAATTGTTGATTTTATAATTTGTCATAGTTCTTTGCAAAACCAAAAATAGTGTGGCAAACTTAGTGGAAATTGTATTAGGAAATATTTTTATATAGGTGAAGTGATCGTAAACTTGCTTTGATGTTGTTTCATGTTTTAAAAACATATGATTGAGAAATCGAGTTGTAATTCTATGAATTAATATTTTAAGGCGTTAAACTACCTTAACTCCAGAACAATTGTTGTAGATTGTTGATGTTTTGTGTACAGTTTGGTTTAAAGCCTTAAGAGCCGAATTTCAATAAATTCTAAGTACTTAACATACAACATAATGTAGCAAACTAAAATTGGACTATTGCTAATACACAGTGTATAAAATATATCAGAAAATATTCTAAGTAAATGAACAAGAATTACTATGTAAAGTATCAATATAATGAGAAAAAAATAAAAAATATTTCCATTAAATTACTCGTTTCATTTAAATTTAAATAATAACTAAGAGCACTTATAGGCTCAAGGTTTTCTGTAATATTTCGTTCCATTTCTCCCTATTTGATGCTTCACACTTTCAGTCCACTAAACACAGGCTTCTCAGGTTCTCATGCACTTGCTCTTGATTGTATTTGTCCTTCACCTCTTCAATTATTCTTATCTTTGAGATATACTCTTCATCCATTCTTTTCCTTCATATATCCTCATGATTTGCTTGCACTCCCTCTGATCTGCAAGCCTCATTCACACCTCTCAAGCAAACAGTATGATCTTCATTATTTTTTTCCCTAATTTACGAGAATCCGACCATATTAATATGTTTCTATCAAATCCATTGTATTTTCGTCCACGAGTTTTCTCTCTGATGTCGCATGCATATACGAGATTTAACTTTTAGAATATTTGCTTCACCAAGCTGCCTATCTGTGTCTCAAGAAATTATTCACCTCCGTCTCGTTCTATTGTTAAATTACTTTTTAGATTTTTTGTCATTTCCATCAATACCACTACTTCAAAATGTCTCCTTGCACTCATTATTGAGAAGTGTGAGAGCTTTCACTAGATGTTTTGATACGGTCCTCGTCCCCCAAACAAAAACTACATTTCCGGTCTTCATCTATTGTCACCTTCTCGGATTCTCTTTCCTGATGTTTTTTATACACGTATCAGGTCTTTTAACCTGCTAAATACTAAAAAGCAGCCTTAACTTGTTAGTCCCTTGCGCTTTGCTTCTTTTTTGACCCACCTTATTTTTCTTTTGCGTCTTGTCTTTCATTATTAAAACATAATCGATGAACACTATTTTAGAATTCAATTTGCTTTTTTTATACTTTATTTTCGTAACTTTTTGGTAATTAGGTATTATACCAGCTTTTTTTCCGTTTTGTTCTCGCCCAGAGGGTTTTTTTTCAGAAATTTGCCCATATCGCTTCACCTCTTTGGTATTTCTTCACTGATTCTTTTCCATGAATTCCACAGTTTTTCTCGCCATTACATATTCTGCATCTTCATCATCTATCTCATGTCCTCTTCCACGCCGTTCGCTATTTTCGATGGCCCACTGACGCATTTTTACCTAAGTACCGCATTTTGAAGCGAAAATTAATGTTTAAAAATTCTGGAGTGTCTACTCAACATTTCCGTATACATTCAAGTATAGCGTAAAGATACTAGCTTGCATCATTACATATTAAAAACCAATTTACGACGCAGAAATTACATTGAAATATTTTAATGATTTTATGTTCTTCAACATTTCAAATCTATTCCAAAATAAATATTAAACAATGTGGCTTAAGGATTTTCATTTCGTGAATAATACATAGCAATATGGTTTTTTAATGTTAAGTTTCAATTCTTTGTGTTTGCTATAATTTTATCAATCGATTGCAACTGAAAATTTCAATAATTTTCATATGAATAGAAGTGCCTTAAGGGGGTATTCTAGTGTAGAGGTACGAATTTCGCCCGGTTTTTGACGCGCTGTAAAATTGAAACAAATATTTTTACTCTCCATTTTTTTATAGTTTAGTTATTGATATTTTAATAGTACATATAGTACATAAAATAATTTACAAAAAAAATAAAATTTAATCCACAAAGTTATGGAGAGTCAAATTGGGGGGTCCCAAAAAAACAAGTTGTCCTGGCGGGCGTGAATTCGACCCTCTTGGTGATTGGAAAAATAAAAAAATGCCAACATTATAATTATTATAGATGCTGCTATCGTATGAGCCATGGACAAGAAAAAACAAATTGTTTTGACAAAATGGCGGCAGTTGGAAAAAAAATTGTTTTTTGCCTGATTTTTCAACACTGTCGAGCTTTTTAAAAGTACTAAATGAAAAGTTATCGTTATGGTCGTGGTTCATACGATAAAGGGATG